>JAYMGJ010000796.1:10000-12500 GCA_037178675.1 Scleroderma bovista | reverse complement strand
TCACGGGAGCGACGAAGATGGCATCCTACGATGAGGACTACCGACGACCGGCAACACGCTCTGGCGTCGCTCCGTCGCGGCGGATCCCCCATTGGTTATCGGCATCAGGTTTGGCCATCGGCAATCCATCCACGCCCTTCTCGCATCGCGAACGCCCTCCCTAACAGAGGCAGTTCGACTTCCGGACTACTCCGCCCGACCTTTCTCATACCAAGCCAGTACATCCCATCAACCAAGGTACATCGATGGCTCGGTCCAGAGAATGCCAGCCACCACGAGGGAGACGTACTTGACAACGGCGAGGCCCCTCTAAAGCAGGGGGGCCCCAGCCTACGCTTTCGGCCTCCGTGGACCCGGGTCAAGCAAAGACCTACTCGACAGCATCTAATGGTCATGGCGACCCATGGCATGGTCGGTTCCACGAGGGGGACTAGACGGTACTCGACAGCCAAAGGCCGCCGTATTAACGGTCTTTCTATCCTCCTTCGGCAGACCTCCCCATACCAGACCCCTCGAGGGGGCAACGCCTACGCTTTCGATCTCTGCCAACCCGGGTCTTCGACTAACACTCGAACACCCGACAACCACCCCCCCTCCACTACCAAGCCCCGGATCAAGCAAAGACCTACTCGACAGCGCCTAACGGTCGTGGCGACCCATGGCATGGTCAGTTCCACGAGGGGGACTAGACGGTATTCGACGGCCAAAGGCCACCGTGTTAACGGTCTGTTTGTCCTCCTTGGTGGTCCTCCCCATGCCAGACCCCTCGAGGGGGCAACACCTACGCTTTCGGTCTCGGTCAACCCGGGTCTTCGACCAGTACTCCGATACCCGACAACCACTCCGGGGCACCCCACTGACCCATCCAGCGCTAGCGATTACCAAGCCCCCGGTCCTTCCGACCCGGGTCAAGCAGAAACGTACTGGACAAAATGGCAAGCCCCCCGCTAAGCAGGGTACTGGACATAATAGCAAGGCCCCCGCTAAGCAGGGGGGCCCGCGCCAACGCTTTCAGCCTCCGTCAACCCGGGTCATTTGAATCACTAGCACTGGACAAGCCAACCAGGCACCCCACACCCCCAAGTAACCCCACTGGCATCCGGCACTAGCAATTAGCACCATCCACCTGGGTCCCTTGACTGACACTGGACTAGCCAAGAAGCAAGGGTCCCATTGCAAGAGGGTAACAACTTTGGCATCCGGTACCACCAGTCCTAAGACTATGGGTGATTGATGCAATTACCATCAGCACCGTCTACCATTTGTTGTGTTGAGCCCACTCCCACATAGTAGGAAAGGGGGGTTGTTTGGTCCGGTTTGCCATGTTGCGTGGGAGGCGTGACAGATGGTGTCCACAATATCGCGTTTTTGGGCTTTTTTGGCACACAGTCAGATTTGGGTGCATGGTGGCAGTGCCAGCTGACTTTTTGGTGATGAAACACTACACCACAAACACTAATTCCGCACTTTTGGTAGCAAAACACTACACTACACTTGCCCACCACTCACTTTTGGTAATGAAACACTACACAACAAATGCTAATTCCGCACTTTTGGTACCAAAACACTACACTACACCACACTACACTTGCCCACCACTCACTTTTGGTAATGAAACACTACACAACAAATGCTAATTCCGCACTTTTGGTAACAAAACACTACACTACACCACACTACACTTGCCCACCACTCACTTTTGGTAATGAAACACTACACAACAAATGCTAATTCCGCACTTTTGGTACCAAAACACTACACTACACCACACTACACTTGCCCACCACTCACTTTTGGTAATGAAACACTACACAACAAATGCTAATTCCGCACTTTTGGTAACAAAACACTACACTACACCACACTACACTTGCCCACCACTCACTTTTGGTAATGAAACACTACACAACAAATGCTAATTCCGCACTCAATGAAACACTACACAACAAATGCTAATTCCGCACTTTTGGTACCAAAACACTTACACCACACTACACTTGGTAATGAAACACTACACAACAAATGCTAATTCCGCACTTTTGGTACCAAAACACTACACTACACCACACTACACTTGCCCACCACTCACTTTTGGTAATGAAACACTACAAATGCTTCCTAATCGACACTGCGCATTTTTGGTAATGCAAACACAACACCACACCTCCCAATTGACACTACGCATTTTTGGTAATCAACACTACATCACAAACACTACACAACACGTCCCAATTGACACTACGCATTTTTGGTAATCAACACTGCTTCACAAACACAACACAACTACTCCGCATTTTTGGTAATGGACACTACACAACAAAGCACTACACAACACTTCCTAATTGACACTACGCATTTTTTGTAATACAAACACAACACAACACATCCCAATTGGCACTACACATTTTTGGTAATACACACGCTACACAACACTTCCTAATTGCAACTACGCATTTTTGGTAACCAACAACACATCCTGATTGAAACTGCGCATTTTTGG
>JAYMGJ010000795.1:0-23506 GCA_037178675.1 Scleroderma bovista | reverse complement strand
GTAACTAGTACTACCGGTGATCATTCTTTGATCAAATAAAGAGTGGCATACTAGTAGTACTAGTACTAGATGATGCTGAAAAGAAAAATCAGTAGCAGTACATTTGTACTAAGCTTTACAACAAATGAGAATTTCATACTAATGGTGTTTGTTTTAAATCCTCAGAAACTTCATATCTGTTCCAAATAGTAAAAGATATACATTCAAGATAGTAATCAAAATGCCAAATGAAATGCATGATAATCAGAGAACTTGTTTACATAAAAAGCAGCAAAAGCAGAAAGTGAATCTGTATGCTTAAGATCACGTGGAATAGGATCTTTTCCATAAATACCAATTAAATGTGCTGGTCGCATTATGCTATCCAAATGGATAACACTAACAACTCTATTTCCATCTTCATCAAACTCTGGTTCCACCATCCACATTCCAGTGTCTGGACAGGGTTTCTCTCCAATTACATCAAACTACCGGACCAAAGCACAAGGATAAAAAACATTATGATATGAGAATGAGAAGAGCAAAATCACCTGTGCAACAAACAAACCACAAAAGCCTGCTAAAGAAGGATCCTTTTCAATAAAAACACAGTCATAGCGAGGTGGTCCATGTCTCCATGAGGAACATGCATGTATTCTCTGGCAATGCATACCTCCAACTCCACAAAGATCACTTGGAGCATAAAAGGTTGCAACTGCTGAGTCATATGAATATCCTTTCTCCAAAATTTGAGGACAGATCTGAGGGAGATTGACAACCTCAGGATTACGTTGCTGATATACAAAACATGCAATGAGATCTGGCAACTCTGGGTGACCAATATCATTGCCCATTTCAGCAAATGTTCTGCGATATCGTGGAGCTAGTAGTAAGGATAAATAATTAGTAAATTAGTATAAATATAATACTAGAGTTAAACTTACAGGGACGCTTGGCTAATTCCACCTTGGCCTCTACTAGTAATGTTGAACCATTAACATCTTGAATCTCCTCTAAAGTTGAGTCATCCCGAAAGCCAGCTTCCTCATTATCATCTGAAGTAATATCCAGTGCCTCAGTCTCCACACCTGCTGGAACCAATGGAGTACTCAGAAAACCTATTGTACAGTTAGTATTAATTTAAATATATATTTATAGTAATTGTATTACTAGTACTCACTTTGCACTCTGCTTAGCTCTAAAGTGGGCTAGATTGTCTTGATTGAACAAGCATTCAGTCATGACGGTTTGGGGTTTCTTCAGCTTCAATATGCTTTGCAGTAATGGCCATTGGGTGCACCAAATTGCTGGACAAGGTGGTGATAATGTTGAAGAGCATGAATTCGGGGAATTGATATGCCATTGGGGTGAATTTGAACTTCTTCAAAAATGGTACGTTCAGATTCAAAGCGTTTGAGGGCATTATCCATTGCTATCAAGTCAGCCTCATCCAATATTGATTGGCGGACAATATAACAAAACTCCATGAATGCTGCTATAGCTCGTACCATTTTACTAGGCACATAATCTGCAATGGCAGGAAGAAAGACCTAGTACAATAGTTTAAATTTCAAAAATAAATATATAAGAAGTTTATTAACACTTACTTTCATGAGAGCTTTGGAGTCATTTCCAGTCCACTGTTTAAATCCACAGCCTTGAGGAAATCATCTAAGGCCTGGAAAGGGTGCAGCAATAGCAATACTAATGTTATTTTTCAAACATTCTGTCAATATTATTAGGATAGTAAAATAAATGTCCTTACCGGCGATCAATGTCAGCCAAAATAGCAGATGCATTTGCTGGATATGCCCCTTCAATGTATTTCTCCACCCATGATACTAAATGATCTTTGAATGTCCCCTTGATAATTTGATGAAGGATATCAGGGGCAATCAATTCATGAATATCAGCTCTAGGAAAGCCAGCTGTAAATGGCTAGTGATGTAGTATATTCAAATAAATACTAGTAGTAGTGTCAAGCTGACAAACTAGAAGACTGACCAAAATATCATCAATAATGCCATATTCTCTCCAAAGAACCTGTGATCGGAATGTCTCCATGAGACTCTTGGTATGTGTGTGATGACGTGGACAAATATCTTCTGACTTGCTATCCAGATCTGTACGATGTGCAGTACATCTAACAGTAAGGGGAACCTATTTTGAACAACCAATAAAAAAAACTTGCTAAATAGTGTACTCACTTTGGGCACCATCCTTGAACAATACAAGCTAACAAAGCTTGCTCTGGATAATCACCAATATATGGACCAATACCATATATGGCTCTTCGGTAGTGCCCATCAGCACATAGTGTGACTTCAGGTTTTGACATTGCTGGCTTCATTGTTTCAAGCATAGCAGCCAATGAGGAATGAAGTAAGTGACGACGAAAAGCACGAAACTCAGGATCTGATTCAAATTCCCGATCCGCTGATGTTGCCTTGTAAGTGAATTTGAAACAACAGGAGATCAGTACTAGCTCACTTACTTTTGGGTATAGCAAGAAATCCTAATAAACTTACAGCCTGATTATGGCCACGGCATGCACAGTTATGCACATTACCAGTACTAATATAGATAGGCCAATAGTCATTGTTGCCAGTTGCAACTGAGACAGTAGTCTTGTCACTTCCCAGAATTATGGGCACAAACATTGCACCATGGTTTTCAAGATCTTCTGAAAGCTCATTCTGAATGAAATTAGTAGAAAGGATCATTAAGAAATCATACTAGTACTAGCAACCAAAATCACTTACACACTGCTCCCATGCCCAATTTCCAGTCATAAAATCTGACCAAATGCGTTGGTGATTCTTGCCAAACACTTGACGTGGGGCATAGTCAATGAAGTCCTTGAAATCTGGGTTTGATAATTGCTTTTGAACCAAAGCCTTTAGATCTCGGAACCATATATTATAGTCTCCTTGCTTCCAGGTTGGCAGATTGGCAGTGGAAGTCCCATCCATTTGAGCTCTTTCAACATCAGCATGGTTTATTGAGATACATTCCCATTTCTCTTCAGGGGAGATAGCATCAATTAAGCCATAGAGCTCTTTGTGATTGGAAAATGGTGGGGTTCCTCCTTCATCCATAGTTGCCAATATATCCATCAGTTCATCAATCCTACCACCAGACATTTGATCACGGCGAAATATAAAGTCTGCAAGTTCAAATTGAGCTCGGCTTTTGAATGGGTGCCAGCTTGGACCAGTGCCATCAGGCTCATCATGATTGACAGGTGGAGTATTGGGTGGTAGATCATTTCCACCCAGATCACAAGGTGTGCCTAAGTTCACCATTCATTAGTTATCTATCACATACTAGATGAAGTTTTGAACTGTCCTACCATCTAAGACAGGATGAACTGTATAGTAAGATCCTTGAGGAGGCATCTGTTCACCCAGGTCTGCTTCTGAATCACTTCCTGACTCTGAGTTTGCTGAGATTCCTCCTTGAAAGGGATGCTGACGAGGTCGAGCTTGCCTCTGGAGAGTGTTGTGAACAACATTCCTATGCCGCACAAATGCACCTCGAGACATGAAACCCCTCCGACATGAGGGGCCTGTTGGATTTGCACAGTAGAACTGCCTTGGCCTATATGTTGAAGCCATGGCTAGTACTGTGTAGTCTATTTACTTATCAAACAACTATCAAAGATGGTAGCATTCACACAACTGAGCATCACAGCGGAAGATGTCAGACGATGGGTACGAACATGATTTAGAATGTGTTGTTGTTTGTTTGTCACGGTCCAACCTCCAACAGCGGCAAGTCACTTGCACCTTCTGACACAAACAACTCGTGACACTTGCTTGTTCTCTTCATTCAATCATTCAATGGTGAACACACGAGCAGCAAACAAGTATACTCACCCAGGGCTCCCTGATATGCCTAGTCAACGAAAACAGCAAGAACAACCGAAGGACAAAGTCACTGTCGAGAAGATGCAAGAGGTTGCAATTACGAAGGTTGCTGCCATAGAGAACCAGTTACTTACGAAACAGGTAAATGTGAAAGCCAACGCACGTCAACCAGGTGGCCCTAGTATGACAAAGAAGCCACGTGTCCAGGCTGCTAGTTCTCCGAACCAGTCAGTCCAGTGCACCAACGAAGGACAATGTATGTACTTACAAATAGGCGTGTATTCGACTGATAGTTTTGATTACCCTAGATGACTATGGTGGACAGGCCGGTGAAAACGACGACAGTCAAATGATCACCGAATCAGACAAGAACTCGAACGGAAAATTGGGTATGTACTCGACTGTTATGGAACAGGTGCCAATCAGACTGACATCGCGATACAGCCAGACGTAACGTGGATCGAATGTCAACACAGCCGTCAGCTAAGGTTACCAAGTTGCAGACGGAATCAGGTACATACCAAACTATTGCAATGCAGCCACAGATCAGACTGACATTACGATAGCACAATGCGATAAACGAGACAATGGTAGCAATGACTATCAAATGGACATTAGTGACAGCGAGAGTTCAGTAGAATCTGATGGGTACTGCACCTATTTCAATTGCGTGATGGTCCGACTGATAGGTTGCAAATAGCGGGACGCAATAAACAATGCAATGGCCGCAATGACGAACAAAGGAACGTTAGCGATGGGAATGAGTCTGAATTGTCAGATCATGACAAACCGGGCAAAGGAAAGGGAAAGATTGCAAGTACTGTGTGGGACGCTGTTCATCAGGAACGGGAGGCGCTGAAGAACACGAACAAGAACGTTAGAAGCATAAACCAAAGAGTACCACCAGCAAAGCCCACCAGTAGCCAGCGGGTTAACGAATCTGAGGCCAACAAGAATGCAGGCGAATGGATTGAAGGGCCAGAAGCACGGGGGAGAGCAAAGAAGAGAGGTGACAACGAGGCCAACGAGGCCAACGAGGCTGTGACCAGCAGCACGAAGAGGAAGATGCCTGAAAAAGGTAACTCTGATTGGTCATCTCCTGAGAGGTAAGTCTTTCCATGCTTGCTCTCACCACCTCCACCATGGATTTAATTTGTGTTCCTATCACTTACTATAGACCTCCGTCGAAAAAGCAACACACGCTGGCTCCACCATCAGGTCTTCTTTCCAATTGGAAACCTGATGTTTGCCGTCATTCAACTCAATCCAAGGTGGCGTCTGCAGCAAATACACAGCCCTCAGGATCCACAGGTAACTTTTCGTTCATGTTTTTACGATATTCTACTAACTAGGCCATCAACGTTTTGTAGCTCCCCAAACTGGCGCTCTGCACTCACAGCCAAGTAAGTTCACATGCACATATTTTTCCGCTCATTTATCCATATACAACCTACAGCTATAACCTACCAGGCTTATGGTGGACTCGCAGATGAGGCCTGCGAGGATATCGATGTTAGCACGCGTGCGCAGCCTCAAGACACAACCAACAAACCTCTGACCTCCGCCGCACCCATTCGATCTTCCTCTGCACCTCTTTCATCGCCTCTTGTTTGGATCTGCTGCACTGATCCTGCGGGTGACGCCATGGCATTGAACAACAGGTCTCTTGGAGGGCCTGGAGAAATGCCTGAGGATAGCAATAAGGACGTTGAAATGAACGCAGCCGAATATGGCAGGGACGGAGACGACAACGAAGACAAACTGCCGGGCCGCCTTGGAAACGATCCCCACGAAAACGACAACGAAGAGTCTAATGATCCCAACCCTCAGCTCAACCGCAACCAGCTTCAAGTACCCGCTAAGCAACGTATCAAATTGAGGGGAACCACATTCAAGAAAGTTCCAAGTGGGCCACCAGAGGTATATATTTCTACGCTAATCTTGACTATTTACTCATGTCCATTAGCCCCCTGTGAATGTCACCCGACCACACACATTAACACGCAAAGTCAACAATGCACCCACCAGCTCGTGCTCCAGTACAACTCATGCTCCATGCAGCACGTCCACTCAGAAACACCAGGCTGCTGCTGCTGCTGTGGTTCGCCAACCACGTGCCAGTGGTCACGGGACTGCGACCCGTGGAAACGAACAAATTGAAGACGACGACGATGGTGAGGATGAACAAGAAAGTCAAAGTGATATTCAACCGAGGTCACGGGCACAGAAGTTCCGCAATGTGGACCTTCCTGGCCTCCCAGGATCGATGTCAATGTGGCGGGATGTGTTCCTGCCGCATTGGTTTCTATACCTTGCGACTAGTGACAACATTTGGCAGCTCAACCACCCAGATCATCTCAGGACTGCTCAACAGATCTGGGACAGGAAGATGTCAATTCATCAGACTCTTGCTCTTCGAGATGAGCCTGTTTTTTCTCTGGTAATTTTCCTATTGTCGTCGTTCACTATTACTAACACTGATCATAGCTAAAGCAGTGTACATATGAATGGCGCGGCGAGATGGGTGACCGGGCAGAGAAGGCAGTCGAGTGTTTCTTCAACCGCTACGACGAATTCAGTTCCCCTCAGGCCTGAGAATTATATGTCGCATGGGCTGTTCCCGAACCAGAGGAAACCATTGATAGGAAGGGCCAGAAAGTGCTTGTCCCCGTGCAGGTATATCCATACATGTGGCAAAAGATCGACAATGATGACCCAGAGAACCCAGTATGTCGTGTCCACTTCTGTTGGCAGTGCTCATGTCCTGTCTAGGTTATGCAAGGTCTATTCATGCATGAGTGCATCCTTGATACATTTGCATTCTTTCTTGAAAGTACTTGCAATGTTCCAAGCAACATCAGCTCTCGAAGGCACCCTCGGGCTGCTCTCTCCCTAGCGACTGTGGCTGTAAGTTTTGATATATTACCTGACTACTACTGACCATTATCATTTACTTCTAGGTGGAGCGAGCATTCCGATTTTGGTCAACTGGTAATTATGCTCTGCCAGAAAAGAAGAATCTTCGGCAGTTCTCTGCTGCTCAATGGTCCCATGCCACTAATGAAGTTATGGAATCTATAGACAAACTCTCAGAAAGGAAGTGGAAGAAGATAGTCGAGGCAGCTGAGGAATATATTGGGACCCATAAACCAATGCCTAGTAAGGATATGACTTGTGCACGAATGGGGTTGGTGTCGGGCAGAGCAACCTGTTATGAGGAGGACTCTGGGTAACCTGAATTTAGATGCTACTATACAACTGCATAGCTAATTTCCTTGATGGCTACATGAATGAGTGGTTAGCTAGTAGTCTTACTAGCTAATGTGTCTGAAAGCCTGAAAATCTACCTGACTGGATGGTCATAACTGAGTCTGAAAGCTATTACTGATTCTTAAAGGGGGTGTCTGGCTGACTAGCTAGTAGACTTGTGTCTGAAAGCCTGTATGACTGTTTCACTATTAATTGTACAGCTTGAATGTATGTCTTACTAATTGACATGTCTGAAAGCCTATTTCTCTGAATGGTCTTAGAAGCAGTATTAACTGAGTGTCTGGCTGACTGCTTGTTGTGAATATTTTTTTTCTGTGCAGCTAGTGGTCTTATTAGCTGACATTTCTGAAAGCCTGAAAATATGCCAGTCTGGGTGGCCTTAAATGTACTATGCACTGAGTGTCTGGCTGACTGCTTGTCTTGGATGTATTTTTTTCTGTGTGGCTAATAGTCTTATTAGCTGACATGTCTGAAATGTATTATGTCCTGT
Source organism: Scleroderma bovista (assembly GCA_037178675.1). Lineage (NCBI taxonomy): Eukaryota > Fungi > Basidiomycota > Agaricomycetes > Boletales > Sclerodermataceae > Scleroderma > Scleroderma bovista. Next base: position 15,898 of record JAYMGJ010000795.1, on the reverse strand, counting down.
GAAGCTAGTAATCTTATTAACTGACATGTCTGAAAGCCTGAAAGCCTACCTGACTGGGTGGTCTTAAAAGCACTATTAACTGTCTGTCTGTCTAACTGCTGGTCTTATATATATTATTTCCTGCATAGCTAGTAGTCTTATTAACTGACATGTCTGAAAGCCTGAAGGTCTGCCTGTCTGCCTGCCTGATTTCAGACACCACCCTGGGCTGATTGTCTGAAATGGTCTGACTGGCTGATGTGACTTATCCATCTGAAATGCCTGATTCCAGACACATCAGATGCTGTAAGTCAGTTCAGACAAATTGTCATGTTGCTGATGCACAGAGGCGATATAGTTAGTGTTGGAGTTATAAACAGACTGTTATGGTATGTTTACCTACTTACATAAGCTTTCATCGCACTAGAGTAGAGTTTCTATTACCATAGTCCCTCAGTAGCTTGCCAGCATACTGAGGGTGAGTACCACTGAGGTGACCTTGTCTATTCCTTACTGATACCTTGTAGTTACCTACAGGTATATACTAATATAATAGTAGCTTGCCAGCATACTGAGGTTACCCTACAGTTCTCCTTCTCCCTTCTTTTAGGCTAGACCTTCCCTGTGCAGACCACCACCTTTCTATAGTTAGATCTAATCCCAAAAATGATGTTGCGATCATCTTCTGGGTCTGGCCCAAACCAGAGGTGTTCAGCTTTATGAGTGAGGCTAATGCCTCTCTTATTTCCAGTGACTTTGTAGTTATGCTGGAGCATTTCGCCCATAGAAATAAGGTGTGCAGTAGCACCTGGCATATGGAGCACTTGGGTGAGTGTAATGACTTTCTCATCTCCAGAGTTGTGGTCTAAGCACCAGAGTAATACCGTGCCAATGCCAGCAATTAGTGCTACACCATTAGCCGTTTTGGCATAGTGCGCTTGCTTTAGCGCGTTGTAGGAGGCGAAATTGCCTATGTCACCGGTGAAGTGGCGTGATGTGCCAGAGTCTAGGAGTCAGAAAGCACCAGATAGTTCGCTATCGTCAACCATTTTTCCCTTACAGCCAGCACAGCGTGCATTATTCGAACACGAACAAATATATGCATTACTTGAGGCACGACACGACAAATTGTAGTTACTGCTCACTATATACAGTGCCGGCGTAAAGCGCACATGTAAAGGGAGCGTGTCAGTGTCAGTCAGCACGCGTGCAGAAGGTACTTGCCTGAAAGGCTGGCCTCCGCACCCATCGCCATCGACGTCACGTTGTAGCAGTCAAGGACCATCGCATCGATCTCATCGAACTCGTCATCAGCAAACAGTTCGTGGGTGAAGGGTTCATCATCCCCAAGGGAGATGGCATCCTCCTCATACATCGTGATGCGCTCCTCGAGACGAGGGTGCTTCAGCGAGGAGGGACCGGCCTCGGGCTGGTTCAGGTTCGCACTCGCCAATGACACAACTTGGTCAAGGGTGCGGATGGTCTGGCAGGAGGGCTCTACCCCCAGATGGTGTGCCAAGTCGAAGGCCTTAATAGTATTTTTGAAAGTGGGGGGGCCATAGTTGGTAGCACCGGGGGTGTGAGCCAGGGCGCAAGGGTCGACGGTGGGCTCTGGTCCATTGTAGTGGACGTATGTAGTGAAGGCTGCCTGTTGAGTGTTCTTGCGGCAAGTGCGAGCCTTCTTGCTGCCACGTCGAGTGCGGCCTCCCTGTCCTTGGGCAGGAGCGTTTCTGCTCGTACCACCGTTGGACCCACCTTGCTGCTGCTGCTGCTGGGTGAACTTGGGGTCAGCTGGCTTGCACTTCACAGTGCTAAGCTTGTTGGCCTGGGGGCCCTTACCACCAGCATGGGAAGAGGTGCCTTTCTGCTCAAAAGAGAGCGTAGCGGCCTTGACGATCCCATTGGGCTTGAGGTTCTTAATCTCATCGGGCGACATCTGGCTGAGAATTTGAGCTACAACCTCCATAGTAGGAGGGAGCTTGCAGAGGATAATCATAGCCTGCACGGGGGCAGGGAACTTGAAGCTGATGTCCTTGAGATAAGCAAAGTGGCTAAGCACTTTGGTGATAGCCGGAGCGGGATGGGAGCCAGCGGGGATGGTAGTCGCCAGGAGCTTGCTAAGCTCAGCATAGGCAGAGCCAATACTTGGGTGACCGAAGTTCTTCTTTAGGTGGTCCCAGACATCCTTTACGCTATCAAGATTCGAGACAGCGACCTGGATAGAGGGGGCGAGGCGCAAGGTGATATTACCGAGTGCTCTCTCAGTGTTGTCATCCCACTCCTTTCGGTCATCGTGACCATCAGTGGGTTGTGTCGTCGAATAAACGTACCACTGGCCTTGTGCCCGAAGGTAGGCCTGCATAGAAGTGTGCCACTGCTGCCAGTTGGAGCCAGTGAACACGGGAACCATTTTGTCAAGAGTGCTGGACATGGTGATGTTCTGTTGGGAGTCAACGGAGTCAGCAAGTGAATGCAACAATGGACAGGCAAGAAAAGAAGAAACACCTGAGTGCTAGTGAAAGCACTTCTGTCAACAGCTAACTCATGACTAGGTCATGCCAGCACAAGTCGTCGTCGATGTTCGCCATGGTTGGTGCAAGTCATCGATGAACTTCGCCTGTGGCAATATAGGTGCTCAACTAGGAGCTCACTGTTGGGCGCAAGTCATTGACCGACTTCGCCTTGTGGCTGTGCTGAGGCTCAGCTAGGAGCTCACTGTGGTCCACAGCGTCAAGCTAGTTAAAGTGACGCTCAGGGAGCTGGAGCGCTGTCTGGTGCATTGCTGCACACAGTGCGCTCACAGGGCTCATAACCTGTTGAAGCAATACCTATATACGTAGAGGAACTGCTACTCCAACTCACCTGTTGGGTGGAGTGCACAACCAGAGATGGTAGCGGTAGCTGGTCAAGAGCTGTTATATTATATAAGCGATGAACACTGTTTATATACAACAAATAGTGTGACATGTGACGTGTGACATGTAACATCTACTCTAAAGAGGACTATTACTAAGTCTACACTAATATGGGTCACAGTCTTGTGCGCACTTTGTCGACGGTTTACGCCGGGTGCACGTGTGACTTCAACACAGGCGTGGTGATTGGGTCAAAGTCTTTGCAGGTTCAGATAGGGGAACTGAAGGTTGTGTCATGGATCATTCAGGCGAAAACATCATTTTGACTGTCCATCGGACCGGGGAAATAATTGAGGTATGTACACTATATGCCCTGGACTGTGCTCAACTGATCTCCAAAAGATTCAAGTTGATCCCTTCTCATACATACATTTACTCCTGCCCACAGGATTGCAGAGGTCTCATGACAACCAGACACACTTTTGCATAATCCTGAGCCACACCAGGACACCATTCAAATTGGTGACCATGCTACCATCCTTCATGGTCCACGGTGCGGCCTCAGAGGGACCATCGTATGGATTGCATTCCCAGTGTTGTGGATTCAGCCATTGACGCTACCTCCAAACTTTCCCCAGCACAATGAGACACTCAGTATCCCCAAAGGTGTTGACCCTCGGTGCCTACACATTCACAAGGATGAGGTGGTAATAGATCCACGCCCCACACTGAAATTTTCCGGCCAGAATGGCTATGATGTTACAGTGGGCGATGTGGTCCAAGTGGTATGAGGAAAGTACCATGGTCATACAGGCACCGTCCTTAATGTAGACTTCCTAAATGCTTCTATGGTTATTCGGCATGAAGATTTCATGGTACGTGTATGAGCTCTGTTTCCACTGCCTTCTAACAGACCCTTGTAGCTTCGTGTCCATATCTCATCATGTGCAAAAGTTCACAATTGGACGCCACTATCCTTGCACAGGGGGAGCAAGGTGTGGATTATAGCTGGGGACAAAAAAGGCCATCGAGCCCATTTGGTATCCTTGGGACGCTGGCTCAGTGTTGTTTCTATGTTAGAGTACCCGCACTATGAGAGTACTTGTTAAACAGGGACAAATTAGATGATGTCCGCCTGAATGTGCTGATGGCTTTGCAGTGAAGGTCCTTCGTCCAAGAGCCTGTTGCACCAAGACAACAAACACCTCCCCCAATTTTAGACGTGTCATATCCATACTTTTCCCAGTCACAACTCCGGTCTAATCCTGGCCCGCCTGACCTCTCCTTAGGCATAGACGCAACTCCGGATCTAGTCCGGCCATCTCCAGCCCCATAGCTGCACTCCAGCCCAACTCCGGTCACTATGTCCATCTCCACCTCAGGACTAACCCCTGTCTTCCTTTAGACACATCTGCGGTCTAACTCCGCCATGTCGAACCTGTACCTACCACTTGTCGCTACTCCGGTTTCAGTCCGGCCACTCCCTTTGTCTGGTCTGCGACCTAGCCCAACTCCAGCTGGTACATCCAACTCCGGCTCAGGTTTGCTCCTGTTCCGCTCCACTTCCCCTGATAGGTCCACCAATGGCCTTGGACATTTTCATGTCCAGCTCCAGACCTTCCTCCGGCTACTCCGCCCTTCCTCCACCTGTGCACTCCCTCCGCTCTTGCACTTCCTCCGGTCCTGGACATCACTCCGGACTTAACATTAGTTAAGTCCACCTCCAACCCTTACTTGTCCTCTTCCGACCTAGTTCCCTTTACCTACTTGTCCCTGCATCTGCTCCATCATCCCTGTAATCCTAGTTCCCCGTTTCTGCTTCCACTCCAGTTTATTTTCCTGTCCCTGCTTTGTTTTCTTGTACCTGGTTTATTTTCCTGTCTGCTTCTGCTCCATCCCTTGTCTCAACATTAAGGTGTTTACTTGTCACCGTATATACTCACCTTAGTTTCATTACTATATAAACTACCATACTCCGGCCTAGTAGTCCTTAGATCAAATCTCGACTAAGATACTCCCCACTCTGTACTACCCACCATGCTCTCCTAATCCCATCTTGTTCTCCTGAACTCCGGCCAACTCCGGCCTCCGTCCTATCTCGTCCCCTTGGTCCTATGTCTGATCCTAGCAAGTCTCCTACTTGCACGAGGGCAAAAGCCACCTCTGTCCCAGACTCGATGCTAGACCTCTCAGGACTTATCCCACCTCTGGGATGTCCTTCACTCTGGACAAGCTGTGCTCAACTCCGGACCACTTTCCCGCGGTCTGGACTTACTCCGCAAAAACCTGGACTTACTCCCTGTGCTTCTCTAGTGCCCGGACTTCATTCGTTTGACCTGGACTTGACTCTCCGCACTAACTAGCACCTACTAGTGTCTGGACTTACCTCCTCATTAGTTCCCTGCACCTCTGGACCTCCTAGTAAGATCGTCGAGGAGAACCGGTCTTGACAGACGAGACCACTGATAATCCTTGGGTCATTTCAGCATCAGATCTCTCATCTGCCTCACCGTTTCCTCCCCCTTCAACCACACCACCTGCCATAAATAAAGGTATGTTATGTTGGTTTCGGCTGTATTTTGTTAATTATAGCTTTCCAGGCGATATTCCCTGGCTCTTTGACAATGCCTTCTATTGCTTTACAGACTTTCATGTCTGTTTGAATGTGGGGATTGGCTATAACCGTGGGTCGCTGTGTAAACAGGTGGTCCATACCACTTGCCCAGACAGATTTCTTGGTCCAGAAGGCCTCGTACCTCCCAGGTGTGTATCTGTTACTGTCACTGCCCACCGTGATAGTACCAGAATCGAACGCCATGTCATTCCTGCAGAGCACCTTACTGTAGCTCCTCCTAGAGCAAAGGACCACAGATGCTTAGTGCTGAAGGGCGAAATGTCAGGTCAGATTCACTATGTTAAACAGTGTAAGACTGTCAAGACCGGTGTAGAGACAGTCCTGTCTCTAGGTGTGTAGATTGGTAGTACTGATACTGGACTCTTACCTTAGCTATGTAGGCTTGTACTTAGCTTACTAAGCAACTTCCCTCTTTCCTCTGTATATGTTTGATCTCAGTCCTGGAGTGACTGAACACCTCTACTCTCCCTACTTCCTCTAGTCTCCCCAGTCCCTGGGAGCTCTGCCAGACCTCCAGAAGCCCCTGGGTCGAGCGTGCCTCACCTGAGGCAGCAGCAACACCCAACCCCCCCCTTCACCGGTTCTCCTCAACAATCTTACTAGGTGGTCCAGAGGTGCAGGGGACTAATGAGGAGGTAAGTCCAGACACTAGTAGGTGCTAGTTAGTGCGGAGGGTCAAGTCCGGGTTGAATGAACGAAGTCTGGGCACTAGAGAAGCACAGGGAGTAAGTCCGGGTTTTTGTGGAGTAAGTCCGGACCGCGGGAAAGTGGTCCAGAGTTGAGCACAGCTTGTCCAGAGCGAAGGACATCCCAGAGGTGGGATAAGTCCTGAGAGGTCTAGCGTCAAGTCTGGGACAGAGGTGGCTTTTGCCCTTGTGCGAGTAGGAAACTTGCTAGGATTGAACATAGGACCAAGGGGACGAGATAGGACGGAGGCCGGAGTTGGCCGGAGTTCAGGAGTGCAGGTGAACAGATGGATTAGGAGAGCATAATGGGTAGTACAGAGTGGGGAGTATCTTAGTCGAGATTTGATCTAAGGAAACTACTAGGCCAGAGTATAGTAGTTTATATAGTAACGAGACTAGAGGCAAGTATATACGGTGACAAGTAAACACCTTAGTTGGGACAAGGGATGGAGCAGAAACAGACAGGAAAATAAACCGGAGCGGGAGTAGACATGGGGAATTAGGATTACAGGGACGACGGAGCAGATGCAGGGACAAGTGAAGTAAAGGGAACTAGGTCGGAAGAGGACAGGTAAGGGTCAGAGGTGGAGTTAACTAATGTTAAGTCCAGAGCGATGTCCAGGTCCGGAGGAAGTGGGACTGGAGGAAGTGCAAGAGCAGAGGGAGTGCACAGGCAGAGAAAGGGCAGAGTAGCCGGAGGAAGGTCCAGAGTTGGACATGGAAATGTCCAAGGCCATTGGTGGACCTATCAGGGGAAGTGGGGCAGAACAGGAGCAAACCTGAGCCAGAGTTGGATGTACCAGCCGGAGTTAGGCTAGGTCGCAGACCAGACAAAGGGAGTGGCTGGACTAAAACCGGAGTAGCAACTAATGGTAGGTACAGGTCCAACATGGAGGAGTTAGACCACAGATCTGTCTAGAGGAAGACAGGGGTTAGTCCTGAGGTGGAGATGGACGTAGTGACCAGAGTTGAGCTGGAGTGCAGCTATGGGGCTGGAGAGGGCCGGACTAGATCCGGAGTTGCGTCTATGCCTAAGGAGAGGTCAGGCGGGCCAGGGTTAGACCGGAGTTGCGACTGGGAAAAGTATGGATATGACAAAGACCAGGCAACAGCCACCAATGGTCATACTTTACAATGGGACTTCACTGCCTTTGAATGATACTTGCTGGGTTATTGATGCTTGAGCATAGTTAATTATCCAACTTCTTGTATCATTTATGACAATTATTTTATGTTGTTTGTCCTCTCATGATAAAAGGACATAATAACCATTATTGTGTGCTGCAAGCACTGGTACTGAAATGGAATGCAAATAGTCTTGACCTGGACTGACCTTGTAAATGAGATAACCACCATTGACAGCAAATCACCTCATTTACAGGAATCATGCCAGTGAATGTTAGCATTGGTGATTGAAAACATCATACATGTGGATGATGAAAAAAAGCCAACCAACTTCTACCTGCAGTAACCTTGCACACAAGGTGATTGTATGTATCTGGTGTACCACCTGTGTATTGCCCTGGAAAATAAACATGGAATATTTATGTAAAACACATGAGAATAAGTGAGTATTGAGCAAAACATAGTATGCATTGCAGCATTGGACACAATATATTATTAGATATATCATTTTTAGAGTAATAAAATTATTACATACACATCATTAATGAATGGCAGGTTCAGTGCTAAATGATAATTGTCTAGGCAACAAATGTTATAGAATGGTCACAGGATGTCATGGTGATATCACTAAATATTCCTTTCTCAGGGTAATAAAATTCTTATACACGCACTATCAATAAATGGCTGACTGAGTGCTATATGATAAGTGTCTGGTCAACAAATGTTATAAATGATCACAGGATGACATGATGATATCATGTTACGACCATGTCCAACTCCGGATCTTATCCGGTTACTCCGGTCACATTGCAGCCCCATAGCTCAACTCTGGTCGTTCTCAGTTACTCCGGTCACAGTCGTGCAGATAACCTTCCGCTAACTATGACCCTTGGTCTATACTCCATTCGCTCTTACTACACCTCACCGTCTACCCTGCCTTGACGTGAGTTCTCCGTGAACTTGATATATCCTATACCTTGTAGCATTTTCACTGGACCTGATTTATTTTACCCGGTCCTGACTTTATTTTCACCGGACCTGACCTAGTCCTAACTCTGGTCATCCCTTGTCCGCTATTAGGTTGTTTACTTGTCACCGTATGTACTCGACCCTAGTTTCTACTTAGTATAAGTACCCTCTAGTTTACCTTGTAGACCTCAGTCTGAAATCAACCATAGTCTCTACTCCTGATCTTGTCCATCTCTGTCTCTGTCTCTGTCTCCCCTTCTTGACTGGAACCTATGCAAGGGATCAACGCTCGTTGTCCTTAGTCGTTGAATCCAAACGGTCACCAACTCCAGCCGGACTAATCTCTTGTCGAGCCCTCTGCCCTCTCCCTTCGTCCATTTCCATCCGGACCTGACCGGACCCCCTACCAGAGTAGACCCAGACTTGACATATCACTAGATATTTATTTCCCAAAGTAGTGGAATTCTGGCATGTGCATTATCAATGAATGACAGACCAAGTGCTCAATGATAACAACTGGTACACCCTCAAAAAGTTAGTCTGTAGTTATATACCCTTATCACCAAGCCATCTTTCTGATGTTAGTACATCAAATAAGCACCTTGTTGAAGCAATACCTATATACGTAGAGGAACTGCTACTCCAACTCACCTGTTGGGTGGAGTGCACAACCAGAGATGGTAGCAGTAGCTGGTTAAGAGCTGTTATATTATATAAGCGATGAACACTGTTTATATACAACAAATAGTGTGACATGTGACGTGTGACATGTAACATCTAGTCTAAAGAGGACTATTACTAAGTCTACACTAATATGGGTCGCAGTCTTGTGCGCACTTTGTCGATGGTTTACACCAGGTGCACATGTGACTTCAACACTCCCCCTCACTGTGCTGCATGTAGAGCACTTCAGCGAATAAGGCACTAGATGCTGCCAGAGGGAAACTGTAAGCCTAGTTGAGCTCTAAACTTCGCAAATTTCTTGCGGGGTAAGTTCTTGGTGAGCAGATCGGTGGGATTCTCAGCACCATCAATGAAGAATAGTTCCACGTTACCTTTCGCGACTGACTCGCGGATTCCATGGTAGCAGATGTCGATGTGCTTGGAGCGAGGCTCCATTACAGGGTTGGATGCCATGAATATGGACCCCTGATTATCACCACAAATCGGGATAGCTTTCAGCTTATAGCCAAGCTCACCGAGCAAACTTCGAATCCAGGTAACTTGGCAAGCGCAATCGCTCAAAGCCATGTATTCGGCCTCAGTGGACGAGTACACAATAGTCTTCTGCACACGAGAAGTCCAACTGATCAAGCCATCTGCAAGCTTCAGGTAGAAACCTGTTTGTGAGAGGCGAGAGGTAGGGTCTGATCCCCAATCTGAGTCTGTGCATGCAATCAGGCCAGCACCAGATCCACCATTGTACACTAGGGAGTATGTAGGTGTCCCAATTAAATAGCAACAGATATAAAGTGCTTTGTTGAGGTGGTCCTGGGATGGATTCGCGGCATGGCACAAAAGATGGGTGACTGCAAAAGCAATGTCGGGTCTAGTGCCTAACATAAGGTACAGGAGGGACCCAATAACCGTCTGGAAACGGGAGCAGAGTTCCACATCAACAGGCTCTGTATTTTTGGCGGCATAGTAGCCAGCCGGCAGTGGGGTGCTTGCGGACTTTGCATTGAGCATGCTGCAGCGTTCGACGACCTTTTGGAGGTACACACATTGATCCAGGTGGATAGCACGACCTTTGTGAGTGATTCGCATACAGAGGAACTCCTTAGGTTCTCCAAGGTCTCTGCACTCCCATTTGCACATGAACTGCGCTTTGATGGCATCAACAACAGCTTTGTTAGGGCCGCAGAATAGTGCATCGTCAATGTAGATAATACCAATGATGGTGTTGGTGCCTTTCTTCTTGTAGAAGAAGATGCCTGCTTCAGATTTGAGGCGCTCAAACCTGAGCTCTTTGAGAGACTCATCGAGTGTGCGCCACCAAGCTAGGCCAGCCTGTTTGAGGCCATAGAGGGCACACCAGAGGTGGAGCACTTTGCACTCTTGCCTGGGAACTGCAAACCCTTCAGGTTGTTCCATGTAGATTTCTTCATCGAGCTTGCCATACAAGTAGGCGCTCCAAACGTCGAGTCCAGTGATATACCAATTCTCAAGTGCGGCAAGCGCAAGCATGAGGCACACTGTTTCAAAGCACACGACTGGTGAGAAGACCTGGTCGAAATCTAATCCCTCGACCTGGGAGAAGCCTTTCGCTACTAAGTGGGCTTTCTTGTGGCCATCTAACTTCACGTCAAAGACCCATTGATTCTTAATGACCTTCTGGTCTTGGGGACGGTCAACTAGCTCAAAGACTTTGCGCTTTCGCAGCACATTGAGTTCTTCTTGGCAAGCAAATCGCCAGAGTTTCTGCTCAGCTTGGGGTAAGCAAGTGATGTCCTTGTAGGACCAGTTGTGGACGCTCTCATATTGAGGCTCGCTGGTTGTGAGAGCTTTGCCCATCAGGAAACGGACTAGGTTTGCTCCCCCTTCCTCACACATCTTTTGCACATCTTCCTCACTGGGTGTTGCAGAGGTGTCGGGGAAACCACCAGGAACATGGTCTGGTGTGTCCGGTTGTGGGGGCCTAGGGGCCTCACCCACTGTTTCTCACCATCGAGAGGCACTTTTGATATCCTGGAGTTGCTCGACAGGATGTCACCGCTCACCATACACATTACCAGGGCACAATGGCTCTCTACGTTCACATTGGGGGCAGGCAGGGATATTCACTGCAGGAGGTTGTGGCGCATTCTGGCAGCGTTCAGCTCAGCCAGGGTGCTGTGGTGCTGGAGGTGGTGGGTTTCTAGCCAGTGAAGGCATTCTCAGTGCCGGTGGAGGCACTGGAGATGGCGTACAGGGAGGATTTATTTGATTAGGCTCTTCCTCAGGAGCCTCGGGTTCCTTGTGCTTTGGATCATCATCCTGTGCTTGGGGATGTGGGTAGCCATGGTCGTGTTCCACATTGTCATCACTGTCGATATCATCAGGGGGATTCCCTGGTCGATCAGTGGTAGGTTTTGGATTTACCCTTCCAAAAGGGTTCCCGAGAGGTTCGCACCTGTTTTTGGGGCAGCAAGGGAAGTGATGCTCATCAAAGACAGCATGAGCAGCGGTGAACACTGCATTGGTGGAGCACATAAACAAAAAGTTGTGCTCATTGCCAGGGGCAACACCAACATAAGTCATAAGCTCCGACTTGAGAGCCATCTTATTTGCTCAAGCCAAGGCTGGGAGATAGACAAAGGCTCCACAGCCAAATACACGGAGGTGGTCGATGTTAGGCATCTTCCCCTTAAGCATTTCATGGGGGGTGTGCCATTGCAGGCGAGCTACTGGAGTATGGTTGTAAATGTGGGTTGCGTGAGCGAACGCAAATTCCCACCAGGAGTCAGGAATGCAGGCTTGATGCTGCATAGACTCAGCTTTATCCATGAGAGTGCGCCCTAAACGCTCAGCACGGCCATTTTGCATGGGGGTTCTTGGAGCACTTTGATATATTTTAATTCCTTTCTCAAGGAGTGCTCAATCAAACAGATCAGATTTATACTCTCCACCGGCATCGGACATCCATCCAATGACGTGCATATCATGTTGGACGCGCACCATTTCGAGGAAATCTTTGGCAGCCGTAATTGCTGCAGCTTTGGAGTGAAGAGGCATAGTCCGGGTGTGAGAGGTATAGTCATCGTAGAAGGTGATAACATATTTGAATTTCCGGTACGACATAACCAGGAAGGATTTGAGATCAGAGTGCGCCAGCTCGAAGGGCTTGGAAGCACGTCTTTCGTTCTCTGGGAAAGCTCGATTGGGCATCTTGCCAAGAGCACATCCAAGGCAAACACAGTCCTCAGTAGGAAAGTGGATCTCCAGGAAGCGCTGTGTATGTTTTTGCACGCGTTGGAGTACTTCCTTTGAGGGGTGCCCGAATCTCCAGTGCATAATGTCATAATCGACTTTGCTCACGGAGGCGATATAGTTACATCTAATTATCGGGATAGATCTAATCCTGAAAATGATGTTGTGATCGTCTTCTGGGTCTGGCCCAAACCATAGGCATTCAGCTTTATGAATGAGGCTAATGCCTTGCTTATTGCCAGTGACTTTGTAGTTACGCTGGAGCATTTTGCCCATAGAAATAAGGTGTGCAGTAGCGCCTGGCATATGGAGCACTTGGGTGAGTGTGATAACTTTCTCATCCCCTGAGTTGTGGTCTAGGCACCGGAGTAATACCATGCCAATGCCAGCAATTAGTGCTACATTGCCGTTTTGGTGTAGTGCGCTCGCTTTAGCACGTTGTAGGAGGCGAAATTGCCTATGTCACTGGTGAAGTGGCGTGATGCGCCAGAGTCTAGTAGCCAGAAGGCACCAGATAATTCGCTATCGTCAATCATTTTTCCCTTACAGCCAGCACAGCGCACATCATCCAAACACGAACAGATATATGCATTGCTTGAGGGGACACGACATGACATATTGTAGGTACTACTCGCTATATACAGTGACGGCGTAAAGCACACATGTAAAGGGAGCATGTCAGTGTCGGTCAGCACGTGTGCAGAAGGTACTTGCCTGAAGAGGCTGGCCTCCACGCCCATCACCATTGATGTTGTGTTGTAGTGGTTGAGGACCATCGTGTCAATTTCGTCGAATTCATTGTCGGCGAAGGGCTTGTGGGTGAAGGGTTCATCATCCCCTAGGGAGATGGCATCCTCCTCATACATTGTGATGTGCTCCTCAAGACGAGGGCGCTTCAGCAAGGAGGGACTGGCCTTGGGCTGGTCCAGGTTCGCACTGGCCATCGACACAACTTGGTTGAGGGTGCAGATGGTCTGGCAGGAGGGCTCTACCCCCAGACGGTGTGCCAAATCAAAGGCCTTGATAGTATTTTCAAATGCAGGGGGGCTGTAGTGGGCAGCACCAGGAGTGTGAGCCAAAGCACGGGGATCGACGGTGAACTCTGGTCCATTGTAGTGGACGTATGTGGTGAAGGCAGCCTGTTGGGCGTTCTCACAGCGAGCGCGAGCCTTCTTGCCACCACGTCAAGTTCGGCCTCCCTGTCCTTGGGCAGGAGCGTTTCCACTTGTATCGCCGTTGGACCTGCCTTGCTGCTGCTGCTGGGTGAACTTGGGGTCAGCCGGCTTGCCCTTCACAGTGCTAAGCTTGTTGGCCTGGGGGCCCTTACCACCAGCGTGGGAAGAGGTGCCTTTCTGCTCGAATGAGAGCATAGCAGCTTTGACGATCCCGTTGGGCTTGAGATTCTTGATCTCATCCGGCGATGTCTGGCTGAGGATCTGAGCTACGACCTCCATGGTGGGAGGGAGCTTGCAAAGAATAATCATCGCCTGCACAGGGGCAGGGAACTCAAAGCCAGCATCCTTGAGATAGTAGGTGAAGTGGCTAAGCAACTTCGTAATGGCAGGAGCGGGATGGGAGCCAGTGGGAATGTTGGTGGCCAGGAGCTTGCTAAGCTCAGCATAAGCAGAACTGATACTGAGGGCGCCGAAGTTCTTCTTAAGGTGGTCCCATACTTCCTTGACGGACGCAAGTTCGGAAATGGCAACTTGAATTGAGGGGGCAAGGCACAAGGTGATATTACCTAGCACTCTCTTGATGTTGTCATCCCACTCCTTTTGGTTGTCATGGCTGTCAGCGGGTTGTGTCATCAAATAAATGTACCATTGGCCTTGTGCCCAAAGGTAGGCCTGCATAGAGGTATGCCACTGCTGCCAGTTGGAGCCAGTGAACATGGGAACCATCTTGTCGAGAGTGCTGGACATGGTGATGTTCTGTTGGGAGTCAATGAAGTCAGCAAGTGAATGCGACAACGGACAAGCAAGAAAAGAAGAAACACCTGAGTGCTAGTGAAAGCACTTCTGTCAACAGCTAACTCATGACTAGGTCATGCCAGCGCAAGTCGTCAATGATGTTCACCATGGTTGGTGCAAGTCATTGACGAACTTCGCCTGGGGCAATACAGGTGCTCAACTAGGAGCTCACTGTCTGGCACAAGTTGTCAACCGACTTCGCCTTGTGGCTGTGCTGGGGCTCAGCTAGGAGCTCACTGTGGTCCACAGCATCAAGCTAGTTAAAGTGACACTCAGGGAGCTGGAGCGCTGCCTGGTGCATTGCTGCACACAGTGCGCTCACAGTGCGCTCACAGGGCTCATAACCTGTTGAAGCAATACCTATATACGTAGAGGAACTGCTACTCCAACTCACCTGTTGGGTGGAGTGCACAACCAGAGATGGTAGCGGTAGCTGGTTAAGAGCTGTTATATTATATAAGCGATGAACGCTGTTTATATACAACAAATAGTGTGATGCGTGACTGTGACGTGTGATGTGTGACATGTAACATCTAGTCTAAAGAGGACTATTACTAAGTCTACACTAATATGGGTTGCAGTCTTGTGCGCACTTCATTGACAGTTTACGCCAGGTGCACGTGCGACTTCAACACACCTTTCTGCCACTACCTGAATGATGAAAAGATATTTGTAGATAATTGTATCTAAGTAATTATCCATCTATATCATGTTGACATGTAGTTGTAAGGTCTAGCTGGTCATGTCAGCTCCTCCCCATTTTCCTGATGGAAGGTGCATTTCCCAATGCAGTCACAGATCAGCTCCTACACAACATGAAGAAACGATGCCTCCCCCCTGAAATAGTTGGTTTCACAGGTCACCTACTGGAGAACAGGAAAACTAAGTTGAGGTTTGATGACTTTGAATCAGAATGGTTCCAGATAAGAAATGGTATCGGACAAGGAGACCTGTTGTCCATGCTGCTCTACGTGATCTACAACTCAGACCTAGTAGACATAGCAAAGAAGGAAAAAGGAGAATCTGCACTAGCCTTCATAGACGACACTGTCCTAGTCATAGTGGGAAAATCATTCGAGGAAACTCACAGGAAACTAACTGACTTAATGGAATGGTGTGAGTCAAAGTGTGGATTTGGGTCGGAGTAATAACCCAAACACAACACCAACAAAGGACTACAAAAATGTGTGAGTGGTGGTTTACCTCCGTGGTGTCCAGAGAGGTTGTGCTGAGGAGGGGGGAAGGGGATCTACACCAACAGGGTGATGCAGATGATGATGCAGGATACTCCTGGGGTACAGGAGCAATAGATGATGAAGGGGATAGGGGTCTGGACTCTTCCTAAAGCCTAGGAAGTGTCAAAGCGAGGATTGGGCTGACAGAGACTGAAGTAGCAATACTACACCTAGAGGTTGGTGCAGCAAAGGGGCAGGGATGCCTCTGATGTCCAGAGGCAAGGAAGATAGACTGGTATGAAGCCTAGACTCCGCTTGAGCCTAGTAAGAATAGATCTTGAATAACTTGGATAAACTTGACAATATTGAGCCTTTAGACCTTCACTGAAGCCTACAAGGACTCAAGGACTGAAGGGATACTGATTGAGAGAGTCTGAGAGAGGGATAATTTCGTGCAATTGGGTCTCTCCTCACTGGGCTGAGCCCAGGGGTTTAAATACATGGGGGGGCACAGCATTAAAGTACAAAAAGAGAAGGGAGTAAGCAGAATTCGTCAAGGATTGGTAAGGGACTGGTAAGAGCTTTGTAAGGGGTT
>JAYMGJ010000794.1:0-20820 GCA_037178675.1 Scleroderma bovista | reverse complement strand
ACGCAACTGCGTTCACGCCGAGCTCGACATCGAAGGTTCTGGAATAACTTATCAGCATGGCGACCACGTCGGCGTTTGGCCTTCAAACCCTGACGTCGAGGTCGACCGGATGCTTTGTGTCCTCGGTCTGCACACGAAGAAGGACGCTATCATCAATATCGATTCCCTCGACCCTGCCTTGGCAAAGGTTCCCTTCCCAGTCCCTACAACCTACGGCACTGTCCTTCGTCACTACATAGACATCTGCGCAGTCGCAGGTCGTCAGATGCTTGGTGTTCTCTCCAAATTTGCCCCTCACCCGGAAGCGGAGGCCTTTCTCAAGAACCTTAACACCGACAAGGAGCAATACTCTGCTACCGTCCATGATGGGTGCTTGAAGCTTGGAGAGGTTTTACAGCTTGCAGCAGGCAACAACATCGCCCTCCGTCCTACGCCCGACAATACTACTACGTGGGCTATACCTTTTGACATTATCGTATCCTCAATCCCGCGTCTACAAGCTCGGTTCTACTCAATCTCTTCCAGTCCAAAGCTTTATCCAAACTCGATTCACGTTACCGCCGTTGTTCTCAAGTACGAGTCTCTAGCCAACCAGCTCACAGGACCACGATTTGTATATGGCGTTGCGACCAACTTCTTGTTGAACATCAAGTACGCCGCGAATGGGGAGACCGCACCTTTGATTGCTGAACCGGCAAACTCGGAGCCTGCTCATGCATCTCCAAGGTACGCTATCGAAGGTCCACGGGGCGCACACATCGAGGAGAATATCTACAAAGTCCCTGTCCATGTGCGCCGCTCGACGTTCCGTTTGCCTGCTAACCCCAAGATCCCCGTGATCATGGTCGGGCCAGGTACTGTAAGTAATATCCCCGGTATATCCATTCTCGCACATAAATGAACGTCGCTCTGCAGGGTGTCGCTCCATTCCGTGGCTTCGTCCAAGAGCGGGTCGCTCTTGCAAGACGGTCGATAGACAAAAACGGTCCCGAAGCACTCGCAGAGTGGGGCACGATCACTCTCTTTTACGGGTGTCGCAGGTCGACTGAAGACTTCCTTTACAAGGAAGAGT
This sequence comes from Scleroderma bovista, assembly GCA_037178675.1. Lineage (NCBI taxonomy): Eukaryota > Fungi > Basidiomycota > Agaricomycetes > Boletales > Sclerodermataceae > Scleroderma > Scleroderma bovista. Next base: position 19,748 of record JAYMGJ010000794.1, on the reverse strand, counting down.
GGCCGCAATACATGGACGAGCTCAAGGGCAAATTCAAGATGCACCGCGCCTTCTCGCGTGAGCCGCCATTCAAACCAGACGGAAGCAAGATTTACGTCCAGGATCTCATATGGGATGAGCGTCAGGCTATCGCTGATGCGATACTGACGGGCAAGGGATACGTGTACATATGTGGAGATGCCAAGGCGATGAGCAAGGCCGTGGAGGAGACCCTGGCCAGGATACTTGGCGAGGCAAAAGGCGGTAGCGCCGAGGTGGAGGGCGCTGCAGAAATGAAGCTACTCAAGGAGCGGTCACGACTGATGTTGGACGTCTGGAGCTGAGTGGCTATCTGCTGACGTGGCTAGGCTCCATATCTTATGTTTCTCTCTCTTACGACGATCTGCTACTATTTGTCTTTAGGACCACCATAGAGGACGTCATGCTCTAGCTCAATTGCCTTAATTACATCACTATTTTCTAACTTCCAATGTGCACCTCCCAGTCATGAGACAAGATTCAAACTTTGGATACCCACACCTCGATCCAGGGGAAGAACCACTGTAAGTCTCAGGTAAGTCTCAGATCAATATGATACAGATATCCGGCGCGTTCAATAATGACGTACCGCACAGCGGTAGACAACGAGCTCATAACCAAGGGGCATCCGAGTGCAAGTGAATGGATCCAGCATTTGGGCTTGGGAACGAAGGTCCCCGGAGTCACTGACAAGTCGGCTCTTTCCGCAAGAGAAACAGCCTTTGGGCGATAAGCAGCACCGAGAACGACAACCGCGAGATGCGACAAGAAAAGGCAGTGTGAGATGCATGGCAACTCGGAGATGAGAACCAGTCCGGACGTTTCGGGGGGTTCTGGATTCTGTCCCATCTTATTTGTGCCTCTCATTTGTGAAGATATAGTCATTCGCTATTCTGGAAGTCTGAACCTTGTGTGTTAGGTTCACCGTTGTTTTTCACCACTGCTAATATCGCGGGCTCCTCACAGATATGGTCAAGATAAGGCCTGGAACCTTGAGTCAAGGTGCGGCGCGCCGTCTGGGAAGAGTCTCCCTGCCATGTGCCAGATTATGATACATAGATCACGGGGACCACAAAAATGCGGTTTAACTTGCTATAGACGCCCTTATGATCAACGTCTATCGTATCAAGCCAAAGGATGTCCAACTTTCTGGCCCTTCTTAGGGCATCAACAAGATATGTGCTTTTAATCCTACATCGTCCACAAGACCGATAGCATAAATCTCGGTAACTCATGCAGTGAGTCGTCCATCCGACGGAAGGAGAGCGAATTATCGAAACAAGCCCGAGACAGCGAGTTAACAAACGAGACCTATGCTTATCGCAGCCACCTATGTAGCTGCTCAAGTTCTCAAAGTAACTGTTCTTGATTTGTTAGGGTTGTTCCGGTCACCTGTAGGTACCTTGGTGCGAAGGAGGTATGGAAACTATGACGCAGAGAAATATGGTACCAAACGTCCAGAAAAACAGCTGGCCTTCGCCTTCGACGACCAACATCCAGCTCGGAAGGCCCCTCGCTCACCTCATACACTTTTCTCCCACCCCCGTTTCTGTGGTATTTACATTTTATTGACCGTATTGTGCACCCGCCTCAATTTCCTGACATCTGTATGGCACAGGTGGTCCCGCTCGCTCAGCTCAGCCCAACCCACAGGTTGTTGCACACTGAAAGCTCAAGCGGCGCGGAGACAAGGCCCAAATAAAGCAACTAATGGCAATATGGGCTGAATCCTCGGCCCGATCCAGTGCGAGCATGAATTGAAGAGCATGTTTGCCACTTACGACAGCTGACAATGGCAACACAAAATGTGCAATTGCGCAGACACTAGATCTGACCCACGGAGAACGTGACCCAGACCTTCATAGAGAAGTGTTTGTTAGCTTGGTACATGAGGCGGTCGCTGCACCCATGCTAACAAAAATGGCTGTCTTGGAGAAGTTAGTGATAGTTGCGAAAAAATAGTCCACACGCATTCAAATCCCTGAGAAACCTAATGTGTTAGAATTGGATAGTAATAGTAAGCCTGGGATATATACCAGGGTAGTAGTAGGGAACATTGGTTTGCTGGTGGGCCTACGGCAATATACCAATGTCCGCCAATTAGAGCTGGTTGTTGCAAAAGTGTTGATGGTGTCCAAGCAGCTGTGCAGCAACATGGGTATTAGCATCTGAGTGGTAGCGCGCGTGAACTGCCAGGGATGTACAAGACAAGACCAACCTGGCCAGGGCCGTTACGGGTTGATCTCAGATCTGTAAGTGCGACGTGTTACAGTAAATAAACTCACGAGAGCTTTGAGGAGAAATTTGACATCTGAAAATACGCGTGCATAGAAAAAACATTGGCCGACCGATACGCCATAAAAACTATAGGGAGTTAAATGCCTGAAGGCCCGTGATTTGCACGTAGACTCACGCTAGTCTGATGGCTAATCCCACAAGTGGGTGGAATTACTCGCCGATGAGCTGGGTACCCCACCTCAAACCAACAGACAGCGTCGACATGAAGAGCTCTCTGGACAGGTTGTACTCACGGGTTGTGGGAGAATCTTTAGCTTGAAATACCTCAGCAAAGTACTGACACGTCGGGCGTTCATCGTTCAGCGGTATTGAATTGCACAATCTGCAAAATAACCTGCAGGTATGTATGTCCTCTAGAGTCTAAGCAGACTTGGAAGTTGGGATCGTGACAACACGCATCAGTCGTGTGACTCAGCGCGCCAGCGTGACACGCCCCTGTGCCACTGACGACCGCACACCATGTCTAGTCTCAACAAGCTCGCCATCCGCGGCATTCGCTCCTTTGACGACAAGCAAATATCCGTCATCGAGTTCTTCAATCCAGTCACCGTCATCGTCGGACACAATGGCAGCGGAAAAACAACCATCATTGAATGCCTCAAGTACGCAACCACTGGCGACCAGCCTCCCAACACCCGTGGAGGGGCGTTCGTCCACGACCCAAAGATGGCAAACGAAAAGGAGGTCAAGGCTCAGGTCAAGCTGAGGTTTCACGCGGCCAACGGCACCAGAATGCTTGTCGTCCGAAACCTGTCCGTCACCGCCAAGAAGACAGGGCTGACAATGAAGACCCTGGAGAACATCCTTGCTCTCGCGGACAGCAACGTCGAAAAGGGCGGAAAGGTGTGTTTTTGTTTATACCACATACCTTACACACATTGACGCGTCCTCCAGAGAGGGGCTATTTCAACCAAGTGTGCAGAGATAGACACTGAAATCCCTCATCTCTTGGGTGTATCCAAATCTGTTTTGGAGAATGTTATATTCTGTCACCAGGAAGATTCTTACTGGCCCCTAGCAGAGCCATCAATCTTGAAGAAGAAATTCGACGATATCTTCGAGGCGACCAGGTAAGCACCATTTCCTTCTATCCACCTACGGCAGGCGCATACACGTACACATAGGTACACCAAAGCCCTAGATTCTATCAAGACTCTGCGCAAAGACCGCATGGCCGATCTCAAGGCTGAGAAAGAACGGCTCGAGTCACTGGCCAAGGAAAAGGGACACGCCGACAAGCTGCGCACCCGTATCACGAGTCTCAACACAGCTATCACGTCGAAACAGGACCAATACGATACTACTAAGCGGGAGTACGAGGAGCTCGTCAAGAACAATGCACGCTTCTACGAATCCGCAACTAAGTTCAGGGAGCTATATGTCAAGGTCGAGAATTTGCAGCAAAAGAAAGAGCATTACCTACAAGAGCTTTCAGATGCGAGAGAGACTGTGCAGGAGATCGAAGGTGCAGTTTGCGATGTTCATTTTTGTCGTGACCTAATCCCTGTTTTGCCAGGTTCTGACGAGGAACTTCTAAGCCGTCTGCGCAATTTTGATGCCAATATCGTTCAGCAGAAACAAAGACGAAGACGCCAAGAAATGGAGCGTCAAGATCTTGAGGACGAGCTTGGCAGGGCGCGCAAGTCGCATGTCGATCTCGTGAATGAGCAGGGAGAACTTGCTGCTGAAGCCAAGGTACTTATATGCGGTTTATCTCATCATTTGGCACGTCACTCATACACCCACTCGCATACAACAAGGCCCACGAACGCCGAATCGCCGAACGCGAAGAGCTCATTCGTTACATCAGTGACAAGCACAACATCAAGGGTTACAATCACTCCCCCCTTGAACGTGAAAAGGTCAACGAATTTATCTCTCGGCTCGGAGACCTCCAGCGGCGCCAACGCTCCGACTACGAGAAGCTCCAGACAGAAGCCCAGAACAAGAATGATGAGTATAACCGCAAGTCAAGGCGGCTGCACACCGAACTCGAGAGTTTGAAGATGCAACGAACTAATGCACGCGAGCAGATGGTATACATTTTTCCTTTTCGTCGGTTTTTTTTTTTGATGGCTAACTGGTGTTTGCAGAAAGAGCGTCAAGTATCGATCAGCAAGGCGGAGTCCTCCCTGCTGACTATGGATGGCCTCGCATCTGAACTGCGCACGCTTGTCGGAGATATAGAGGAGAAAAGGCTTCGCCTCGAGAAGTTCAAAAGTGATATTAAGGCTGCCAACTTTGACGAACGACTGAGCGAGCGCGCCGTGAAGGCACGAAGCCTCGACGACAGGCGCGATGCGTTGAATACAGAGCTGCGTAGTTTGAGCTTGCAGGCAGATGCACGCGCGAGGTTAGACTTGAAGAGAGCCGAGATGAGGAATAAGAAGACGGAAATTAAGAATATGTGAGTGAACCGTGATGGGAGTAGATTTAGGCTCACCAAGTTCTCCTCCTTTTCTAGCCTCGAGACTTGCAATTCCAAGTTCCGCAAACTTGTCAGCACCGATGCGCGGGCAGAGACCATGGAACGCGAGCTTGATCGCGTCTTAAGGTTGGATCAATTTTACTTCATGAGGGCTGTTCTTCAATTTGACCCATATTTCTCTTCAGAGAGAACGAACGATCGCTTTCAGAAGCAGAGACAGAGCTGTTCTCCGCCAATAAAGCTCTCCAAAGCTCAGAAATGACACTCTCGCAGGCGCAAGCTCAGTTGAAGAGCAAACGCAGCGAGGTCAAAGGTAAACACAACCAGGTTTGGTAACTCGATGTTACTGACTCGCTGGTTAGAACTGGAAAGATTCGTCAAGGAGACGACTGATGAAAACTTCAGTGGCTTGTCTCTGTTGGATGCCATCTCCGAAGCCGAACGCGTGATCGCTGAGAAGAAGGAGTGCGTGCATGTCGCCATTCAGTTAGTGCGCATTACAAATAACGTTTACATCTCTTACACAGGAGCAAAAACAAGGGTGCTGGCATGGCTGATGTGTATGAGAAGCTCTTACGACTTGGCAGGACCAGGAAGAGGTGCGCGGCCTGCGACCGACACATGGATGACCAAGAGATGGCAATATTTGAGAGATACGTACGTCGAGATTTCACCCTCGGCATGAACTTCCTCTCTGATAAGATAGCTCCTCTGATTCTTTCCACAGCTCCAAGATCAAATCAAGCAAACCAAGGAGGCTCCGACCACTGATGAGGACGATGGGATCGTCTTAGATGACTGGGAGAAAGAACTGATCGCTCTTCGGGATGCTTTGCCTCGCCAAGCAACGAAAGACCGTATATTGAGTACAGAAATACCTGCTTTGAATGAGCAAATCAAGGTGGCAGAAGCTGAAATTCCGACGCTGAGCAGAAGGGCAGAGCAGGTAGGTGTTTACTGAGGGCTATCCACCAGTGTTGAGCCTATCATCCTTTCTAGGCCGCCCAAACTGTTGAGAACATAAAAAAGGCGATCAGAGACGTCATTGCACTGAAGCAACAGGCAGCCACTGTGTCACGCAACCTCAATGATGTGGATCGTCTCAAAGCAGAGACCGCCAGTCTCGAAGAGGAATTAAGTGCCAGCGGGAGTACTAAGACTGCAGATGATGTGCAAATGGAACTGGATGCTCTATCCGGCGAGATGTGAAACTCCTCTTTTTTTCCCCTTCCGGCGGTTGCCCATGCTCTGGGTTCTTACTGTTTTCTTGTAGACGCACAAACGAACGGGAGAGGCAAGCAATTATGACCGAACGTGATCGCCTGAATTCGTCGTTGCGGACATATGAGGGCGAATTGCACGCAATGGAGAAGAAAGAAAATACGCTCTCGAATCAGATTCGTGACAAAAAACTTACGGAGGAACGAATCGACACGATGACGAGCGAGATTACGACCCTCAGTGCCAAACTCAAGGTGAGCTGCAATTGCACTTCGGAAGAAGGGACCCATGGCGACCTGTGGATGTAGGAGCTGGACGGTAAAATTGTAGAAGCACAAGCCCCCATCGAGCATCTCGAACAAGAACATCAGCAGGCACAGGGTGAACTGAACCTCAAGATATCAGAAGCACAGACGTTGTCACAAGAACTAAATATGAATGTCGATAAACTTGACAACATTAGCAAAGTTGTCGACCGGTGAGTCACCTGTTACCTAACGTCGTCATTTCCGAGAGCTGTCTGCGTTGCCCCAGATACATCCGGGAGAAGCGCGGCCAGCTGTTGACCGAATGTGCGGAGAAAGTCGACCATTACGAGAGCGAAATCCAAGACCTCGGACTTAAGATTGAAACTATGCGAGAGAACATCGCCAAAATCGACAGAGAGATCAACGAGAGCGGGAGCACTGTTTCGAGTTTACGGGACAACCTCCGCATCCGGAAGCTAGTCAAGGACATTGCAGCGACACAGGTGGAGATTGACTCATGCGATATGGAGTCCGCTGCAAAGGCGAAGCGGAACTTTGAAGACCGGTACCAGGTCGAGAAGCAGAGGGAAACGGATATGCAAAGCAAGGTACATTTCCTTGTGCTTCACGACCATGAGAGAGGATGACGTGACTGTGATTACAGTATGCGCATATTGGAGGGGAGATTAGTTCGCTTAGTGAAACATTGAAGCAAGTGGAGAAAGATCTGCGGGAATACAAGGACATAAACAAGCGGTACACGGATCAGCTTGTTAAAGTTAAGGTGGGACAATTGCGTACGTTACAACTGTTCGGTTCATGTGTTCACGTGTGGTGCTGCAGATGTCCGATATGGCCAACAGTGATCTTGAGAAGTACGCCAAGGCACTGGATAAGTAAGTTGGACCGGTGGAAGGGTACAAAGGCTGTGCTGATGTTACGCCAGCGCGATCATGAAATATCACAGTTTGAAGATGGAAGAAGTGAACGACACAATGCGCCATCTGTGGAACAAAACCTACCAGGGTACTGGTGAGGAGCTGCGATTGTAAACAACCATAGACGCTGATATCCTTTTTAGATATTGACGGAATCAAGATACGTTCGGACGTGGAAGGAGGGGCTTCAAAGCGGTCGTATAATTATCGGGTAAGCTTCTGCAAGAAGCATTAATGTAGAGGACACTTAATTGGTCCACACCTGCAGGTCGTCATGACAAAGGACCAGGTGGAAATGGACATGCGTGGACGGTGCTCCGCTGGTCAGAAGATGCTTGCTTCGATCATCATACGACTGGCACTGTCGGATTCATTTGGACAGAATTGTGGTATCCTGGCACTGGACGAGCCAACGAATGCATTGGACGTAGAAAACATTGATGCACTAGCGGAGAGTTTGGTCGAGTAAGTGTTTAACCATGCAAGGTTCTGGATGACTGAGGTAGTGCTTACCAGCATTATTAACGAACGGAAAAACCATTCCAACTTCCAACTTATCATCATCACGCACGACGAGAATTTCCTGCGCAAGCTCGGGCAATCTGACGTAATGGAATACTACTGGTGAGTGGCCGCGGACGAGTGGAACGCGTCTGGCTAAACGCAGCGTTGCGCAGGCGGGTGTCGAGAGACTCGAGACAGAAGTCGGTGATCGAGCGGCAGCGCTTCCGGTGACCGATGAGGCCGGGACACGACTGATTTCGTTATGTAGGCATCGGTGGAATTTGCATCTCTCGAGTCGGAATGTTTAGATCCGGTGGCTGAAAATGGAGAGAGAATACAAGCAAGCAGTACCAGACAATAAGGGTATTATTGACTGACTCGTAGTCAGGATGTTGTTATTTGTGGGAAAACGGGTGCAATTAGATCAGGGAAAGTTCATTAAGATGCTATTAGACGCGGGGAATGCTCTTATCGCCCATATAACAAGTATCCACGCCTTTGGTCTCCTTTCCTCTTCGCTCCTTCTCCAGTCACCCTCAGAGGCTTCCGTTCCCCACGAGCTCGCTGCATGGCGCAGCCCCCACCCTCAAAGCTCACCCTCAGAGGTTTCTTGACACTCCCAGTATGTACTAGCCACCCACTCGTGAGTCTGCCACGCATTTAACGCCCCATGTCACGTCTGTCCTAGTATCGGCTGTGCAACCCTCCCCCAGCGGTCGGAAAAGTGCGGTCATGCGGCTTGACGCCTGTCCTCCAAGTCCGTCTCGACGACGTCCTCGACCGCAAACACCTTCCCCCCCTCGGTCTCAAAGACTTTGAGGAGTATCTCCTATACGTGGAGCAGGCTCCAGAAAACCTCTATTTCGTTCTCTGGTTGAAGGAGTACACGGCCCGTTACCATATCTGGACACAGCGAGCAAAGGCCGCTTTCACCAATGATACACTCAAAGTCGGCAACGTGCCTAGCGCGCCACGCAGGCTCCTTCGTAACCCCCCTCCACCAGATCCCTCATTGGCTATGTTTTATGCTCGGGCGAAACAAACCTTTTTCACACCTCGTGCAGATTATGAGCTCGACATTCCTTCAGATATATTGGGCCCATTTCATTCTTCCTCTCATAACCCTGCATCACAATCCAGAGCCCTGAGCTCTCCGGCGCTTTGGTACTCGCAGTCCGCACATCCAGACCCTGCAGTGTTCGCCGAGGTAGCTATCGAAGCACGATCAATGCTCAACGAGTCCCTCCAGAGATTCGTCCGTGTAGCCTCAACAAATGTTGGCTCCCAAAGAGCCGCCTGTGGTATTGCAGGTGGATGCTTTTTCATACTCGTCACCGGTGTCCTGCCATTAACCTTGACGACGGGTCGATGGAACATCGGTCCCCATGGTCGATTTATTCCACTGACCGCCTTCCCTGGTCTATGGCTCGGATTGACGATTTTGATCGCTAGTTTTCAGGGCGTATGTATTTGTTGCTCAAATTTCTCTGCCCGGGCTGAATACATCTTCCGCCAGATTTGTCTCATGATATATGTGTTCGGCGATCTCAGGCAACTACGCAAGTTTGAGCTCGCACGACCAGCGATATCCCATCCCATCACCGCACCAATCTCATCCATATCAAGTCCAATCCTTCCCCCGCCACCGATGGTGCAGATACCTAGCATTGCCATTACCCGACATTCACCGTCCGAGAAGGATGTAGATGTCCAGCCCACTTCCACTGGAACAGCGCACTCGGTATCTTCGTATACACCAAACTGCCGACCATTTTCTCCGACATCTAATCACACGTCAGCGTCAGCTACTAGTTGTGGGTCTTGCCAATCAGAGGCAGAGTATTCCGAAGTGGCGCAGGAAATCGAGGTGTCTGCCGCTGTGTTTGATGAAGAACCAGCACCGGAGGGTCCGGCGACTGCCACTTGCCTACACCGACCTGAGTACCAGCCTCCATCACCGCCTCCATCAATCGCATTCCCGACACCGATACACCATTCTCCGCGGGCGCGAACCGCTGTTTCTACTCCTAATATTCGTACATATGTCCACAACAACTCTCGCAACGACAGTGTCTCCACCTTAACATCGTTATTTGGACCAACGGCAGGATTCATCCCTCCCCAGCCCAGTGGTGCTGATGAAGACGAGCAATTTGTTCCGCGACGGGGCCCACATTCACCAATGGGTCGGGGTAGCTTTGATTTTGACCTGTTACCGAGACGAAAGAGGAGTGCCTCAGACCGGGGATCGAATCCTGCACCAAGGAGAGATGTTGCTATACCCCCAGGGTCGACGGGGCAGTATCTCCGATCGCACGAGCGCGGCGGCCAGCAGCTCGAGTCACCGTCACACTCTCCGACGAGCCCGACACTTAGTTCGATGATGGGGCGTGCGCAATACAAGTGCAACAAGCGACCCTACCTGGCCCATGCAGCACCAGTCTCTGCGGTGTCACTATCCCCACCGGGTTATCCCTCACCACCCTTGCCACCCCACTTTACTCCGCAAAGTGAACCTAAAGAAAGACGACGATTTTCGTTCGCATTGCTGGCACCCTCCTTTACAGCAGGCGTTCCAGCATTTGCATCACCTCTAACTCAAATTCGGTCACCTGTCGTAAAGCGGGCTCAGTGGGAAGTCGTTGTCAGGTCTGGAATTATCGCATTTTTCATCACGGGCACTGTCGTTGGCGTGATCATCGGCGTCGTGCCGTGACTTCGTCAATGGCGGGCACTGGGACGGACATTCTACACAATTGTTTGTCCCCTTTTCTTCTTTTGTTCTCTCCTTGGTTTGGGCAGATTGAAAAATTCGCAATTTGTATTTTCTAGTCACCCGCATTAGTGTCAGCTCTTGGACCCTTGGGTCTCGAGTCCCGTCCCTAGTCACTTATTTACTAGTGCGATAATTGTAGCCTTCCCCCGACCTACTGCCACTCGCTCCCCCGTGTCTCTCGCACTTGTGTTCCCCACGACGACAACGACGACTCCCGGATGTTACTGATGCCCCCCCGTACCTCGGCACTGTTGGCCGTGTACACCTTCCCACTGTACCCTTTTCTATACAGTACTGCATCTTAGTACGTATATCCCACATCTTAGTACATCTAATCGTCATGTTTTTTTCCGCCCAGAGTCAAGGCACAATCAGTACATTGTATGTTCCGAACCGGTGATATGGAACCCAACTGCGAGCGTCCGAAGAGTGTTCTATCACATGTGACGGCGGAGCGTGCGCGGCCAGTATCGTTCGGACGTTTGGTTCTGCATGTTCGGGTCCTCGGAGGGGTGGAGAGATCTCAGATTTGGGCGGAAGGGAGTCGCGTCGAATCCCTCAGTCCTGTTGATTCGAGGCGTCGCTCATGCAGCACGGAGTCCCTGGTCGAAGATCTGAGGGTGGCACCGCAAACGCAGGGCCCAGGGAGACCGACGGTCTATCCGAGGAGGTTCAAGAAACGTAGTTTTGCTCGAACAGCAGAGGTGACTGCCTTCTGGAACGAGCAGCCATCCTCGGACCAAGACTTGCGAGCTGGGGCCGCGGAGCAGAGTCGCAGCACGAGGATGTAGCGCAGACGGACGGCCAATGTGGAGGACAATCGTAGAAGTGGTACGTCTCCTGTGGTTCAACGCTGGTGCTAATAAAGAAGTCAGTCCATATGCATTGCGTTCTGCTTCACGAACATGGTGTGGATCTCCAATTCTGTCGTGTTTCCAGGAACAAGATGTACACACGGAAAGGTGGTTGTCAATTACTCAACGTCATATGTGTTTACCTGCCATCGAATACTGAAGGGTGGCGGGACAGGAGGATAGAAAAAGGAATAAGGAACCGAGATCTTGAGGTTCTCTCCTTATCGCACAGCAGGCAGTTCGTGACCTTGGCCATATGGCCACGCTAGCGGATAAAACCTTTCCGTGCCTGCCCGTGATAAGTTGGCAATCTCAAGTTGTGAGTCTCGAGTCGTTTCCTTACATCCAATGTCATTCAAGCGGGAAGCAGCATCCATACCTCAACCGATTTCGCAACAACTGGGCCACGGCCAAGTTCGTAAAGCAATATCTCCGGAACCGCAGGAGGCATGCAAAGGGGATTGGACAATTCATTGGTGGCAGCGATGGCCAGACCAGCTCTGATCATGTTCAAGATGCTGGCACAAAAGTTGTCACTAATGGTGCCTCGACTGCCAGCATGGTCCCAATTGATCCAGCCTAGGTGCGAGAGAAGCATCAGGTGAATAAATGCTGTACTTTTCCGTTGTTGAAACTTGATGATGGCTAACGTGCTTGGTAGGCATCTGCGTCGTTCTATATTATAGCTTTTTTTCCCCCGAGATTATGGTCATTTCAGGGCGAGATCCTGGGCTACAACGTACAGACTGTACACATATATGCGTAGGTGCTGTACGATAGCTCTAATATCGTCACAGCATTCTTATGGAATGTTTGACTTGTAGCGATCTTGCCCCCGGCGGTTCAGTTCAACATTGAAGACCATCCAGCATATCTATCCCCGAGGTTCATTCTTATCATCATTTGAGTGCCTGGGCACCTGCGTACTTCAAATGATGATAGGGAGAATCTTATAACCAACAGCTGTTCAACAATTCTCTTGCACGTTGATAAACCGAAGTCCCCGTTGTCTGCTTTTCGTCTGGCTTGCCCGCCGATTTGCGCTAATATGGGAGTCAGGGTGACAGTTCCAAGTATCCATGCTATTAGCCCGAATATTTCTGCCCCAGAACTTTTCCTTGAGCTTGCGTCGAGGGAACACGCATACGCGAACATGGTTGTGGTCTGCGTCTTCAGGCTTCGTTTATCAGGGTGATTCCGCCCAGATCAGTATTGGGGGGGTCGGAGTGATAGGCAAATGATTCTGTTCCAACCATTCGTATCAGAGCCAAAGGCAACAAATGAAAGACTTGACGAGCGTACCCCGGGCGAGATGCCCTCGCACAGGTTCATTGACTCGGAATGGGAGCCTTCAACCTGGCACGATAGGAAAAGCAACCGTCCCATGCTGGTGGAGCATGGCTCCAACTTTCCATACCAGGATGACGTCAATTGGACTGGATCCATTGAGTTGCCGGCTCGGTTCGCAGTCTGGCTCGTATACAACACTTGTCCGATCTCCCACCATTGGTCTAGAACCAAGGGAATATTAAAAGGCAACTGGACAAACTGTTATCTCAGGGCCACCCCCACGCATCATACTCTCACCATGTCCAGTTACACCGATATACGATACTTCACAGTTTCTGGCGATCCTAATCCAAACCACTTGAACAGCATCGCCTCTGCATTAGGTCGCCGGAATGGGTGAGCTGCTATTCCACGCACTCGCTCCCAAAAGGGTCTGATACAACGACGGATAAGCTCGTATGCTGGATTCCAGACCGAAGATCCATCGGTATTGTTCGTAGTGAATGGCGAGTGTGGTGTACAAATACCTCTATCGGCGCTGCATGTCTGATTATCCTTTCGGTAGTTTTCGAATCTGAGGAGGCACGCCAGTCTGCGCTAAACGATGCCTTTGACACAGAGCTGAGGAGATTGGCAAAGGGTGAGGTTGTACACCGTATCGTCCAGTTTGATGATGTAGAGAAGAAACTGCGCGCCTCGATCACTGAGTTTGTCACCTTCACATTGAAGGAGGGCAACACGATGGATGAACTGGGGGACTTCACCTCCCAATTGCGTGAAAAACTCGAGGGCTCCGAGAGCTTTTATGGATCTAGCTGGGCACCAGTCCTCAATGTGCCAAACACATATCATGGCATCCTGGGTTGGGACACCGTCCAGGTAGGAGCATGCATACCATTCCCTTGACAATGTGCTACATGACGGTTTTCATTTCAAGGCACACTGGGATGCGGTCAGAGATGGGCAGGGACAGGAGGTCAAGGAGAGGAAGGAAATTATCGACAGGATGTTGGAACGCGCTAATATCTGGCTTGTCCACGCTGCCTTGCAGCCACTGGCGGAGATTTGAGCGAAGAAAAGTTTAGCAGTCGATGTATGTATGAGTATCGCGAGGCTTGTGAACACGAAGAGACAGGGCATTGGGCTGCCACCCGACATCGCGTTGGTTGTTGAACGTGGCCCAGGCCAACACGTTGCTATCTGGCCATTGGATAGCCTCGTATGCCTAGTGTAGCACACGAGAGAGCTGTGAAATCGCATCCACGCATTCTACACGAGTTGTGCATCCGCGCCAACGAAATAAAGAGTCAACACAAGTCCAACTCCGCTCAAAAGCGTCGTCCCTCTTCCTTGTTGCCTGTCAACTCGCTTCAAAATGTCTGTTCATCTCATACCGAATAATGCACTTGGTTTCAACAGTAGATCATCTCTGTTTCCTCCGAGCAATCGGTTGCTAACCCTGAAACAGGGCCATTCTCCCAACTCGTCAAAAAGATACTCACCGTCACCAACAACAATGCCTTGCCGGTAGCTTTCAAGGTCAAGACGACAGCTCCAAAGGTACAGGGATACTCTACAGCACATGTTTCATCTGTTAACACTGCCCTCTTTGCTAGCTGTATTGCGTACGCCCCAATTCTGGAAGAATCGAACCTGGAGGAAGCATTGACGTATCAGGTTGGCCCCAGCTGCGCGTCGTATCGCTTGCGATTGATGGCAATTCATAGTGATGCTCCAACCCATGAAGGAGGAACCAGCCTTGTCTGCCAAATGTAAAGACAAGTTTTTGATCCAGAGCACCATTATCACACCTGAGAAGGAGACCAGAGATCTCCAAGACATTGTGCGTACACGTCATTCTCTATCGTGCTTGTCTTCAGACCCATTTCTTGCTAGTGGAACACAACTAACGGCTCTGGAGAGGAGTGGAAAGTACACCAACAAAAACTGCGGGTCGTATATCTCCCGCCAGAAGGACAGATCGTTGAGGAAGACGAGGGTCACCCCCAGGAGGGTCCATCTGTCCTTGCGCAAGCTGACTCTGGACACAAGGTAGAATACACCTCGTCATCTAACATTATAGCATGCTCATCATTTAGCACTATGGGACAACCAAGGACATCGTGGCCCCTCCTCCACCTGCTATGCCAACATGGTCAACCCAGGCAGAGGGTCCTTCGACAGCCTCACCACCAGCACACGCTCGCCCTATGACACCCCCAATGCACGAAGCAGACGTCACATTCTTCCAAGCAGACGCCGGAGAGCACCCGCATCGTACTGCTAGCAACGGCGTCGGGGTCGTAAACGTGAATGTCCACCAATTATCTCCACCGTCGTCTCCACCAATCGCTCCTGCTCCCGTTCAGAATGGTCGCGAACTCGAAGCCAAGCTTCAGGAAGCACAGGCAGAGATACTGCGTTTGCGTGCACTCCTCGCCGCAGTACCAGACCCCAGTTCGACAGCACCAGAATCAGTCGCACCTGACTCTGTAGCACCTTCCGAATTCCGACACAAGTTCACATCCACAAGCTCAGAAGACGATGGAATGAGCACGTACTACGCACCAACCGAAGGCGGGACAATGATGATGGACCGTGATACTGTCATACACCAGGATGGTGTACCACTGCAGGTGGTTATCATCATAGCACTTGGCGTTTTTATCACGACATATCTATTTTTCTAAGCAAGGCGTCCATCCAGACACTGCGTACTCGTTTTGTCCCCTTTCTTTCTCGGCCGGTTCAGACCCGCCATATACGCAAGTTTTCGTTGCGATCCAAGTGAATATGCCGTGCATCCTCTCTCCCTCTATGCTTGAACATATGATCGACACAGGGTGGCGACGGGGAGTGAAGATATTTTACTTTTTGACTTCCTTGGGGGTGGTGGCTTAACTTCCTGCATAACCTCGTCACTATATCTATGATAGCATTGCTTTGTTGTGCCCGCTAGTGCTATGACGTTTGTGTACATAGTTACTTATATATTCTGCACTTCAGGCCTTTTTTATTAATGCAAGTATGAATTATTGTCACGTGGAGGCTTGCTTGAACTGACTGACCATGCTTGCAAGGGCTTTTCGTTGCGCTAGACGGTCTGTCGCTCGCTGCAACCATACGCAGGCATCCCCACAGTCGTCTGCTCGAACGACCTCCTTTGGCTTCAAGACCGTTCCAGAGGAGGACAAGGAATCCCTGGTAAAAGATGTATTCGACAGCGTCGCGTCCAAGTACGACTTGATGAACGACGCGACCTCATTCGGGGTACATCGGCTCTGGAAAGACACGTTTGTCGACTCCCTGAAGCCAGGTCGCAAGGCCCCGATGAGGTGCATTGATGTAGCTGGAGGAACCGGCGACATTGCTCTCCGCATCCTCGACCATGCTCGGGAAAAATATGCTGACAGAGAGACATCTGTCGAAATCGTGGACATCAATGCGCAAATGCTCGCAGAGGGACAAAAGCGGTTCAAGAAGACGATGTACCACTACAGTGAGTCATGTTGGGGTGTTCTAGCAACATGCGTAATAGTCTTCCAGCTCCCCAGGTGTCCTTCCACGAGGCCAACGCACAGGAACTACCTCCGGCGCAGTTCAAAGATAATACGTACGACTTGTACACAATCGCGTTTGGTATCCGTAATTGCACCTCTATCCCGGCAGTGCTGAAAGAGGCGCATCGCGTCCTCAAACCAGGGGCAACGTTTGCATGCCTCGAGTTCAGCAAAGTCGGCAATCCGTTATTGAGCGCGTAAGCTCGTTTGCGAATGGGGCGTGGCATTATTTCTTATCTACTTTCATGAACAGGCTTTACGACCAATACTCGTTCAGCATGATTCCCCTCTTGGGCACGATCTTGGCTGGTGACAGGGACTCGTATCAATACTTGGTCGAGTCCATACGCAAGTTTCCGAGTCAGCCCGAGTTTGCGCAGATGATAAGAGATGCTGGGTTTGTGACTGGTGGAGACCATGATGGGGGCGCATGGACGGACCTCTGGGGCGGTATCGCTTCGATCCACACAGGAGTAAAAGCCTAGAATGGATAACAATAGATCTGGTGCCCTTCTCTGCGATGTTGGTTTGTCTGCGAATGTCGCCATTTTCCAAGTGAGAGAGGGGCAAGATAGAGGTACAGGGTCCTGACACACGACCCCCATGATAGACTCGTCTGCAGCAGGCAACAACTTGTGGTCCGATGCCTCCCTGTGTCTACGGACCTTGCAGCGACAGCGTTTCCCGAGGAAGGCGTCGACCACATCACGACCAAGTCACAGACAGCCTATGTCTCCTACGTGAAGTATATGGAGGTGTACTGTAGGATACCTTGACTGCACCTCAACATGGATGCACGACGCAGCTTACTCCACGATAGTAAGCAGGACTGCACTGTTATCCAGTGTACCGTAAGCGGCGGCTTGCCACTTCTGTGTCACTAATCTCGGGGGGGCCGGATCTGCAAAACGTAGCCGAGCAAAATCGTCCCCGTTTGGTTAAAAGCTTGCCCCCATCCAATCAGACTCAGAGTGTTTCCTGAGTATTCAAAAGCCCAGCATGTAACGCTTGGAACGGCCCAATAGCTCGGTAAAAGTACGCGTTAAAAACCAGCGTGTCCTGAAACACATTCCTAACAGACGACCACCACGACGATGAACTCGTCTGCAGCAAGTAACGATGCGGTCCAACAAATTCCTCCTGCGCCTGCGGACCATGCAGCGGCATGGGCGGTTCTCGAGGAGGGTATCGACCACATCATGACCAAGTGGCCGACAAGCGTTCCCTATATGCACCTGTACACCGTAGCATACAAGTACTGCACCTCACAACAGATGCACGGCACGGTCTGCCTTGGCTGCCCCCGACATTGCGGCTCCAACGGTGAGTCTTTCTATCTGCCATTGCAGGACCAATGAGCGACCCCCGAGGCTGACATTGATCGTAGCCGGAAGTAGTCGGATGTGCTCTGAGCTGTACAACAAACTTAAACAGTACTTCATTGCACATTTGGAGGGCCTAAAAGAGGTGTGCCTCCGGACAACTGGGTCGTCGGATAGGATCGTTGACTAGTTAAGCAGCAGTCAGACTTCCTGCAAGACGAAGCACTACTGCGATACTATGCTGGCGAGTGGGATAGGTACACTACAGGTGCCAACTACATCAACCGCCTTTTTACATATCTCAACCGCCATTGGGTGAAGCGCGAGCGAGATGAAGGTCGGAAGGCAGTATATCCAGTGTATACTGTAAGCGGCTTTTGACTTCCTTAGTATCACTGATGCCAGCTGGCATGGGCAGCTCGCTCTCGTCCAGTGGAAAGGTAACTTTTTCATTCACGTTCAAAGCAAAAGCAGCAATCTCGCCGGTGCTATCCTCCGACTAATCGAACGTCAACGAAACGGAGAGTCGATCGACCAAGGACTTGTTAAGAAAGTCGTTGACTCGTTTGTCTCCTTGGGTCTCGACGATACCGATATAAACAAAGCTTCGTTGGACGTTTACAGGGAACACCTGGAAATCCCCTTCTTGGAGGCCACTGAGAGATACTATGAACAGGAATCAGAAGCCTTCCTGGCAGAGAACAGCGTTTCCGACTACCTCAGGAAAGCAGAGGAGCGCCTGCGGGAGGAAGAGGACCGAGTAGACCGTTATCTCAACGCAGAGACCCGAAAGCAACTCATCAGCAAATGCGAGCATGTCCTCATTCGCCAGCATGCCGAGGTCATGTGGGAGAGCTTCCCAAGCCTCCTCGATGACGACAGGGACGAAGATCTGCAACGGATATACGCGTTGTTGTCACGGATTCCCGAGGGACTGGAGCCGCTGAGGGAGAAATTCGAGGAGCATGTGAAGAAGGCCGGGCAGGCTGCTGTATCGAAGTTGGCTGGCGAAGGTACCGAGCGTGCAGACGGACTAGCTCCCAAGGCTTATGTGAATGCGCTATTGGATGTACACCTCAAGAACTCGGAGACGATCTCCCGGAGCTTCAGGGGGGATGCCGGGTTTGTAGCCAGCCTCGACAAGGCTTGCACAGAATTTGTGAACGCTACTGGTCCCTCGACCATCAAGGCGCTTGAGGTAATTGCCAGGTACGCCAATAGGTTTGAACAGGAATAATAAAGAAGACTGCAACATACTTGACCGAGTGGTAGGTTCGCCTAACTCACGTCTATGCATTACTTATGCGTTAGCAATCTAGACGATAATGCTATACCAGTGCATAGAAGACGCTTTTACATGACCACTCGAGGCCGGTGATACACTGGCTTTATTAGCTTCGGGACGCGGAGATCAGTTAAAGGAATTAGACCTCACTCATGGATAGAATAACTGCATTGATATAAACACTCATAGTACCTAAAGGAATACAATCACTAAGCTACACGATCATTCAAATTGAAGAGGTATTATCGATAAGTTGAGTGAGTTTTTGGCTGATCACGAAAAAGCAATGGATGCAAGCAGAGCATTGAGCCCGAGACGGAGCATCTGTGCCAATAGTTTCCATTCCACATTCACCATGACTCGAGTCCTAGCTATATTGTGTGCACTGTGTCCACCACGTCTCCCAGCCCATTCAAACTGAGAGCAGGCTCAGGATTATTAACAGTTGGTCATTGGCATTGGAGCTGTATATATATATGCGCTGCCAGATAATTGCATTATACATTGAAGACAGAGGACGTCCACGCCATCATTGCAAGCAGAAAAATACATGTGGAGATGGAACGACCATCTCCAAATCCTTCTCTGAACTTGTGCTTACTTGAATCTTGACAGTGTTAAATGACTCAAACACGTATGAAAGAAGAGAGTTTGTAGATGGCTATATGTACTAAAATTCTGCCAATAGATTCTTCCTTTGCTCCCAAGTGAGGATTTCTGGCAACTCTGGTATCCACATTAGTCGCTGGTCAACCTGGGCCCGAAACCCGAAACCTAGGATACTCACCTAGTTCCTTCAAAACAGTCTACATAATTCTCAACACCTCATGATTTGGTTTATAGTTGAACCATGAATACAGATAACGATATAGCCCAATGGACTCAGGTGCCCCCCTCACATACCCAGGAAATGAAGTTGCCATGACACCAAGCAGTGACCTTGAGAAGAGTGAGCACTGATGAGGTTCAATGCTGCCCATTGAGATAGAGGCTTCGATTAAATTCG
>JAYMGJ010000793.1:0-20805 GCA_037178675.1 Scleroderma bovista | reverse complement strand
TGTACGCCCGTACAAAACTGTTGAGAGCACAGCTGCATCGTAGAGTTGATAGAGGTCGGCGGGAGGTGTTGAAACTCCGTTAGTAAGCCATTTTGCGATAGCCTTTGGGACTACCTAGGGGACTGAGATACCCAGAACCGTTGACAAGTGTGAGGGTGTCGGAGTCACTGGGACTGTGACTGCTCCATTAGCGTCACTCACACTATTGATGAGATGAGCGATAATAGGACCGTCGACTCCGAACCCCTCTGCAACATCATGGCCATTCACGCCATTCATCGGTATAAGCTTCTTCGAATGCAGCAGGCTCCATATCTCGTCTTCGGGAGTTTCCTCTAAAGCACCTCCTCTCTTCTCGTAAAAAGCATGAACGACCGCTTTCTTCTCGACACGGGCAAGTCGGGACGCCAGCCAAAGCATTGTCATGCGCTTGTTTGAGTTGTGTAGGAAACCAGAAGAATGGCACCGCGGATCGGGAGTAACAGAACATCCGAGAGATCGTCGTGCACTGCAATGTGCAGAGCAAGGGGGAGTGAGGAAGACTCTCCGGCATGGAGAAACAAGCCTAACAGCTTATGGGGACGTAACCGAAGCGGGTGAGAACGAGGATTAACGAGACATTAGATGCATTTCGAAGGATAGTCTGAGCGGGATCACCGCCAGCAGGTACGGCATATGTCCGTGGAGGATAACCTGCGGTCCTTTACGACGGATTGGAAGTGTTTTTGCGAACGGCGACGTCCTCAGGAAGGGATGGTTGTGAGTCTACGAGTAAGTCAGACGCCAGAAAGGCTATCCGGGATACTGCCGCGACGGAGGAGGTCATCGGCGATACTATCTGCTGGCAAAGAATATGGCTTCAGCGCACGGTCAACAGCCCTATATCAGTGGAAACCCTACAGCTACGGCCCTATGCAAGCAAGAGGAGAAGGATTGAGCGTTGCATAGCTCTGGAGCCGGGGTACTGTAATATAGTGCAAGATTGCATGGAAAGCACATCATTTGTTTGGACTCGAATTCGGAATTCAAGTTTTGCCACCTACACACGGTTATGAATAGGCGATGAAACCTTGCCCGCTGAACCACCCTCAAGCAATGGACAGACATGCAGATTGGCACAGTTCTCTGTATTTTCTGCTATGCACAAGATCGTAGCTTGTGTGTTATAGGAAGGATATGCAGAAGGTATTTTGCAAACGACTCCGTAGATTTTACTATATATGGTATCCGACGTGTCAAGACCATTGGTGACCTGGCGTTTTCTTCTCTTTGAGAGCCTCAAGGTACCAGTGCGCCTTGCCAAGCATCCAGATAGGGAACGAGAACTTGAAGTTGGGGTAGGGAAATGGCACAATTCTTGTTAAACACCCCTTCGATCGCCTCTTGCGGCCAAGATCCGTCCCTGCGTCACAGTGGAGACAAGTGAAACAACCAACGGCGAAATTCTGGCTCACCGGAAGTTTGCCTAGACATAACCATCTTGACTGCCCGCCTCGATTGGTGCTGGATCAGGGTACCCCGCATACATCAGGGCCATTGTCGCCCAACACGTTTGTACAACTTGGGTATTCTCATGCTCAACCCCAGCTTGCCAGCTCACACGTCTGAAAAACGCTGTGTGTCAGCAAGGCTACGAAAGGAAGAAAATCAACTCGTGACCTGACCCTTGTAGCTTTCTCCCCCACCCTCCCATCCTCTCGTTGGTGGGATAAAAGGAATCTGCACGCTCGCTGTACAGACGAACTGTTGGAATAGTTCTCTCCAGCTAGCGACAGACTTTCTAGCGCGAACTGTGCTGCATAAGTAAAGGAGATGCCCCAGGATCCAACCCATCCTCCTTCAGGTTTCTGAGCAGCATGAAGATAGTCGATTGCCCCCCGAATGGTGCGCCTGACAAGATCAGACAGTATAACTAATGTAGAAAAACGGAACACACTCGATTTCCGCCACGCGATAGTGTGGATAGTACTTTCTGAAGATGGACAGAGATGTAATCACGGAGGTGGTGCATTCAGGATAACAGAACTCAATCATGATGTCCCCTGTATAAAGGTCGGCCGATCTCATGTCATGTGATCATTAACTTTGCTTACCAAAAACCTCAGCAGGATTCAACCATTCTAGCCACTGAGGACCCCTGACGAGCTCGTAGCTTGCAAAGGCCGCCATTGGCGTTTTGGCATAGTAAGCAATGTGTCCACGGCATCAAATAGTCCTGTCGTCCGAAACCAACTTCTCTACTCCCCTGGTGGCGTTGAGTAAACAGGCTTTGACGGAAAATGAAAAATACAAACTTGACTTGGTTTTGGAGGTAAAGAAACGGATTTGAGACCCCTCGCCGGTGCAATCACTGACCGTATAGCCCTGCTCCTTCGTGCTGAAAGGCCATGCCCCCTTTGTCCCTGTGCCGGTAGGCAGTTTTTGTAGTGCTGTGGGTTGTCTCTGATCTGACAGGACATCCAAACCACCCTAGCGCCTTCCTCAGGCTCTCCTCGTTCTCCTCTTCCTTTGCAAGGCCGGTCTCCACGAGGGCTTGTGAGATGAAACCGATATCCCAGAGCTGACTGCCGTTCGTTCCACACATCATCATGCCCTCTGCACCGAGCCACATGAAGTCCGCGCGCTTAATAGCATGTTGCCTGTACACTTCGTTGTCCGTGCCTTCAGTATAGAACCGACAGAGCAAGTTAACCATCTTGGAGACAGGACCAAGAGTCTGGTATTCGGTGTTCTCGTCCTCATAGACAATAAGTTCGTAGGCACGCTTCAGTGCTGCGTTACGCAAGGGAGGGATGGCACAGCCCTCGTACACGCCGAGGACGGCATTGATTGCATCGAGAACGGTGGTATGGGGAGCGTAAAGGTCGGCGGATGCAACATTGTTGCGCTGGGCGGGCCAGTAGATGGAATAATAATCTGTGGTATATAGTTCCTGTTGACGCATGAGACCAAATCCGATGATGAAATATACATTGACAGAACTTGACGAAGTGCACGAATCATATCATTCTCTTCCATACGGAATCGTAAGCCATATAGGTAGCCCATTGGAATGTACACGTTGCGAGTATGGATCCACCACTTGTGGGGGTGGAACGGAACCCAGTCAGGTAAAAGCCTGTACATCGCAAGTAGATGAATGGCAGCTCGCCGTGAACAGAAATGCTGAGATCACCATAGTTCGGGGGTAATAGGATTGAGACCCTCCCAATCATATACATTCAGCACTGCCAGCCAGAATTTGCCCCATGCAGGAGCACTAGTTGCGCCGCCTGAAAGCCGTTAACATTCGGAAATTGATGACAGTCAAAGAAATACCTAGTTTATGCAAGCATGCACGAGCTCTGACAGCAACAGGGTGATCAGCGTGCATGCCAAGGAGTCGCAGGGCAACATAGTTGAGTGCTGTCCCAAATACCGTGGAATGTCCCTCGATGTGTCTAAAATCACCCAGTCAGGTCAATCATCAGAGTGAGAGAAACACTTTACATTCCCCATCCACCGTCGTCGGGATGCGCATGATTTATGAGGTAACGAATCATTTCGAGACGCTCCTCCACTGTAAACCCCATTCCCGCAATGTATGACCCAATGACCAAGCCGGGGAGCAAGAACATTGGACCACCCATACTCGCCGGCCCAATGTCCGTCCCTCTGACTGAAGATGCTTGTAAAATTTGTACCCGTTCCGGGCAGCCTCGAGGGGGGTCGTTTCGCTTTCGGAAGAGTAGGGGAGGTTTCTGCCAATACAATCAGTGGAGACCGCGAAGGGCACTAGAGCACATACGAGGGGGCAGTCCAAGCCAGTACTTGTCGACCTTGTTTCTGGGGCCACTTTTCGACCTCTTCGTCAGTCCCGGAGGTAATGCCATGTGTGCCGACCACCGTCGTTGACACGCAGCCTCCAGCGAGAATAGTCCCCGTGAACGGCTTCTCGCCGGACTCTGGGATGTCGAGCGGGGAATACAGCTTCGCGAGTTTCGTCGGGGGGCAAGAACATGGCTGGCTATAACAGGATCAGAAAAAGAACGAGGGGTATTTATGGTTTATGTACGATATCAGACCATTTCTCAGTCCGAATAGTGTGAAACGCTGTGTTAGGAGTAAAGACAACGCGTCGCGCTAATTCCGACCAGTCATGGGCACATTCAGAGAGTCTTCGATACTCGTCATTGAAAACAGGAAGAACAACGATACGGGCGGGCCTGGGCATTCATGAAACTACTCAAGACACCGACAGTAGTGAGTATGTCCCCTGCTACGAGATGTCCTGACGCTCAAATGGCACCGGGTCACAGGAAATACCAGCCCGTGTAGGACTGCGACAAGGAGCAGGAGAACCCTCCAACAACGTCGATTTAAATGGAAAGCAGCCCTCGAACAGCTTGGATAGCTTGCGTCCTTCTCCATCCCTCAGTCGCGCTTCAAGCCTTCCGCATCATCTAAACCCAGCCGCAAAAGTCAACGACTACTTGGTTGGTGCCCAACTAGACGAAGCTCTGGCAGCAGGGCAGGATGTCTCCGTGTCATGGCCTTTCGCAGATGGAAATATTCGTGATTGGACGCAAGCAGAAGCGCTCTGGTACGTTCTTCACATTGGACAACGTGATTCCTTTCCTACCTGTACCGTGTCCAGGAAATATGTCATTTTTACCCAGCTCCAGATCAAACGGGTTCAGAATGAATCGCCCGTCATACTTTCGATAGCTTCTGGTCACTCCCGTGATTCGTTGGAACGAATGTGTCAGATTTTCTTCGAACGCTTCAATGTGGCCGGGTTTACGGTAGTCGAGCGCCCGATGACACAAATATACGCGGCTGGACAGCTTAGCGGTGTCGTCGTAGACATTGGATACGAAACGACAGACATCACTCCTGTTTATGAAGGTTTCATTCTACAGAATATCCGTACGTCTACACCCATCGGGATACGTGACTGCGAACGTTACCTCGCCAACATCTTTCGCTCGAATCAGTCCGTCATGGCCGCTGCCTCACCACCGGGTTCACCGAGTGATCCTGAAGCTGTCCAGCAGTTCCTACTAGACTTCATACAACACGTATGGCAAGACGGTCTAGTTCGCGTACCATCGGATGGCCAAACGGTGGAAATACCCGAAGATGAAGGTGTCACCGATATCGCTGCTGTCCTTGTGGCAGGGAAAGAGAAAGCTGTCATTGAAACTGGAATGAAGAAAAAAGCTACCGCAAAGGCGTCTGCTGCTGAACAAGCGCGAGCGAGGGAGATAGAGGCCCTCGATCTCGTTACTGTAGAGTTTCGTGGTCACTCGATAACAGTGGGGAAAGAGCGACATCGCTTCTGTGAACCACTGTTTGACCCCACCTTGCTCAAACCACGACAAATTCCAATCGATGATGTAGACCCTTTACCTCTCCAAGACGCCGTTGGACTCTCTGTGGGACAAGCCGACGTGGACCAAAGACAGTACATATGGCAAGCACTGTTTGTCACAGGAGACCTAGGGAACCATGTAAAGGGTATGTGTCTTCAACCCTAAGAGCTGTCCTCACGTTATGTAAAAATCAATCGCTAGGCATTGGGGTTGCACTGCAGTCGCGGTTGTCACCATATATCTTGAGTAATCTTGATCAACAAAACGATGTGCAACCCCGATCAATCCGAGTCGTAAATGTACCTGAATACTTTGGTGAGTTCAGGGAAAAGGGAGATCGTTTAGCTGCATTCCTTGGGACGAGTATCGTCGCCAAAGTAGGTATCGAACTGCTCGTCTATTCGACATACCTCATTGACATATCTTGTAGATTGCTTTCAGTGACGCGCAAGCCAAAAACTTTGTGTCAAAGCCAGACTATGACGAGAAGGGTCCACATGCTATCATAGAGATGTCGCCTGCGTTGTTTTGAGTACTGTGATATCAAAAAACAAGGACACCTTTGGTCCGGTGGAAATGATACATAAGTTACGACAGACACGTACAAAACGCTCCGCAGAGAAAAGGCTGCGTTACGGACGATGTCGATGCAGGACGCATGGCGCAACACAGATACTAACACGGCACTGAACCGGCGGTAATTATTTTAGATAGGGGCGTAGATTCTCCGATGGAGACACCCGGGCGGGGTTTGAACTTCTTTATCAACTGTATAGTACATCCTCGGCACGTTCGGCGAGATTGTTTCCTTTATCCCCACGCAACCGTCAAGCTCCTCAGCCTCCCCGCCTCAAAACTTATCACCAATGGCACCCGCAAGCAAAACAAAGGCATCCAAAACTAACGAGTCCCTTGCGTCCCGTCTCGCCCTCGTCGTGAAGTCGGGAAAATACACGCTCGGACACAAGTCTGCCCTGAAGCAGATGCGCAGCGGCAAGGGTGGGTGCTTTTTCTACCAACTCACGGGGACTGGAGCGTGAGGCTGAGAAGGTCCCTTTGGCTGACTTTTCGCAATAAATAGCCAAGCTGGTCTTGATCGCTGGTAACTGCCCACCCCTGCGCAAATCCGAGCTCGAATATTATGCCATGCTGTCCAAGACTTCTGTACATCACTTTAATGGCACGAATGTTGCCCTTGGTACAGCTGCTGGAAAACTTTTCCGTGTTGGGTAAGTGTATATATGTCTTTATTCTTTGGGCTTTCGGGCTGACTGATTTCTACAGTGTGATGACCATCACTGATGAAGGTGACTCGGACTTGCTCTCGTTCGCTGAGGGGCAAGCTGCATGAGTACCACGATATGTGGACTCAATGCGACTATATATGCTTTACATGCCCTACGTAACCGATTCTGGTGTACCCCCGTCATATGCAATTGATTGTTCCCTTGGCAAAATCTCTGCCGTGAATCTCAGGCCGGAGTGCGAGTTTGCAGTACTTCCTGTGCACATAGAAAGGACAAACTTAACCACGGACCATGGCAACCACGTTGGATTCTTATTAGGAGCATGCATGTTGCTTTGAGGGACGATTCGGTTGCTGTCAAAGTGGTACGTGTACTACCCCCGGCCTTGATTCCCGCGAATACACACTCATGAGTAGAACGCCATCGACAACATCCACCCCTACGAATGTGTAACTGTTCACATCCTAGATTCGCTCCATGGGCCCGCCATGCTCAAATCCGTATACGGTAACGATGTCGTGTCAGGTGAGCTGCTAAGAAATGCGGGCACAATATATCTGTCTCTGAGCCGGCAGAGTGGGAAGTAACGAATGAAAAACTGAGAGGCAGGTGAGGTGAGTCAGTGGCTGCGAGACGCGGGTTTCAAAGTCGGCCGCGTTCATTAATTGCATGCACCTTCGGACCAAGGGAGAGTAGTCCCCCCTAAAACTCGAAGGAGGACAGTCGCTTCTTCTTGGCTTATTGTATGGGGTCAACATGACATCACCTTGTTTACAAGGTCACTGCGACTGGAAAATGTGACCCTTTTTTCGTCATCCGCGAATATTGATGTTTTGAATGAGCGCCCAAGGTCCGCGTGAAATAAACTCAGCTGTTCTCTAATGTAAGATAGCTTTCAACAATAATGTGTAAGAATTGTTCACGTGAAAATGTCATAAGAGCTGTGAGTGGTGCCTACTGTGAAGAAGTGATGCTATAAATTAAGATGAAGTCTGTCTATCCCCAGAACCTGCAGATACTTTGAACAATTCCCAATGCAGTCAAGTTGTTTTTTGGTCCACGTTCACAAGTCGCTGGTTTTCGTTGCGTAGCTATGGGATGTTGCGTGAACAATTTGTCGTTGAGTCTCTAAGATGGATAGTGCCTTTCCCGCGGCTTCGTGATAGGGCAACGTATGCGTTGAAAGGTGGGAAACGATCCGATGTCTACGATGCAGTAATCAGCTGATGGGTCTTCTGGACATGAATTTTCCAATGCTGTATGGAGAGGAGAAGAAAGGATTTTATTGTCTTCAGCTGGAGGTCATTTGCACATCTCGCGTGGAATCACAACATGGAAATTTAGCAGCCTGGCAGTATCTTTCCAGATGATCTGAGCTTATTCGCATATTTTAATAGAATGGAGCTGATGGGTCACAGCGAATTCATCCAATATAACCTTGAAGGACGTCCCAGAAGGGCTGCACTAGAAAGGCGTGACCGGGTTACCAAGAGCGGGCGAGGCACTCGAGTGCAGGCAGGGATCAGGGAACATCGTCATAACGGCAGAGGGCACGAATGAGGTGGTGGAGGTGGTGGACATCGACAGGGTGGCCGTGCTAGAAGGTGATCCAGAAACAAGGTCCTGTGAGGTCAATGACGGCGACACGACAGCATACGCCATGGTTCAAGCAAGGAAAAGAGTCTTCTGGTTTCTTCGAGCCAGGCGATGATGCTGATGCCTGGCGCAAGGATCGTCTGGGGATGCGTGGTTCTCGTCCGAAATGTCCAGGTGTGTGTTTTGCTTAACTTGTTCTCTGGTATGTGCGTGCAAAGCGAGCGCAACGTAGAGCGCGGCGATGACGAGAAAGTGCGGCAGATGGAGAAGACAGAGATCTGATCGGTACGTATCATTGAGTATCGTCCTAGACATCTATCAGTCAGTTCTGCAGGCTTTCTCTGAGCGACATACTGACCACGCGAGCTTGCACCATCCGGAAGCTCGAGCCGGCCTTTGCCTACTCCACAGTAGCGCGGGACGTTATCTGCCCCCACCACTGTTTCCCAACCTCCGTCTGAGATAACTAAGAGACCTCTTTCGGTGAGGTAGGGGCGAAAGACCGTAAGATCGCATTTCAGGTTGGCCACTAAATACAACATTATCTCTGCCAACTTCGAATTATCCGACGGGAACGATTTGATTCTGTATGGACGTTCTGCATTACGACAGGACGCAGTGTCACATATCAAGGCGAGAAGGACAGCTGAGAGGACACGTGATTGAACAAAAGACAGGCTTGCGCTGCGACGTTCTTGATGTAATTGGGCGATACCACTACATAACAGCATGCGGCGATGACGATGAACCGGGGTCGGTTTCGCAGTACAAGTCTTTGAGGTAGAACCTGCGGAAGAAGTCGCGATAATGCGTTGTTTGAAGCACAGATTCTGTTCGAGTTTCGTCATGACTGTGAGCGAGACGATGTGCGAGCACAAATGTGGGAGAATGAATGTCCGAACCATTAGCGAAGAAAAGCGAGAAGTAGCTGAGGTATTGTGGATCGTCGGCGTACTGCAGGTTGTCTGCTCGGGATTGTCGTATTGTCGTTCTGTCCACGATCCATCGTTTGCTGTTAGTGAGGTTATGAGTGTCTTTCCGAATGATGTGGATGGCCAAGTGCACTAGTGTGTACTGGACCATAAATCCGTGGCCATGTAGCAGTCGCGTGAAGTCCTCAAGCTGAGAGCAACTCAGTGCGTAAGCATAGGTTTCTTCCCACCCCATCCTGACCAAAATCACCACCGCTGAGGGCCAGCCGCAGAGATTCTTGAGTGATGGTATACAGTCTGATGATGGTATACGCTCTGATGAGCACTTGGTAAGCGCAATAGAAGCTGGCGTGTCCGTATTCGTGCACCAAAGGTTTGGGCTGAAGCGAACGGGGGAAACATGTCCCTCTCCCAAGACGTCGCACGAAGTAACCACCCTGCACCGTTCATAATTTCAGGCATGGACACGAGTGTGTGATCAGCAGCATGTTTCGCACGATGCATGAATACCGAGCACGTACCTGGGCTGGCATCCATCTGCTCCTCATATGCGGCCCACTGATGCGTCGCGAGGTCGCTGGAGTAATATTCTCAGCGAGAATCGTTGGAACCTACTATGTACAAGGAGCTCTCGGGGAGACTTGAGTGTCAGGCACGGACAAGGCTGTAGCACCCACGTGACTCCTGCGAATCCATCCTCGCGAGACTCGATACGTCCAGAAGTCTGCCCAGTGTCGTCCTTGCACTCCTGCTCCGCTGCTCCCCTCCCAACCAGTCGCGTGCGCCTATCGCTTCGGCACTTCGGCCGTTGACTCGTCTCGCGACTTCCACAGTGTCAAATCCACTCTAAGGGAGGAGAGGAGTGAGACTAAAGCCAAAAATAAGTTGATACCAGAGAGTGTAGGATGGCTAGGATAACTCAGGTACAAATAGATGTAAATACCTCGCCAGCCCGCAGAGAGAAAGGATAAAAGGCTGAGTTAAGGAGGAACGGAGATGATACGGAATATCAGACGTAGGAATAGGATGCAGAGCTTATGGCACCTCATCTACTATGTATATCCTTACATATTGGTCACCACCTCGTAACTCGTCGCCTGACTGCTCTTCTGACACAACCCCAGCACGTTCATTTTGGTACCAAACAAATGGCTTTGCAATGCTGTACAAAGGTATTGTGATGTTTGAGCTGGGCTGGTCAGGATCAGGAGGACATTGTATGATCCTTGTGACGAGGTAGTATCTGTTGGTGAGTTGAGTAGAGAGCAAAGTCAACAATGACTTGAGATCATCGTTGCTTGGAAGTGACAGCATCAGTGGTTTGTATAAATGGTGATGATGGGACCCCATCCAATGCCAGGCACTAACATCATCCATTGAAGATAGTGTGTGCTGCCTTGGGGTGATGTCCGCTTTTAAAGAAAGCGACTTGATGTCAAGAAAGAGGTTTCCTTTGTAGTGGAATTCCTTGGAGTCCATAAAGTAGCCATAGTCCCCCAGCTATTCTCGTAAGGCTCAAACACTGTATGAAAGGAATGTGTGCTCACTTTGATACCGTCAGGTGAGGCCGAGAAATTACTGGGCACCTCGCCTATTCTGTAGCTACGGTCCTTCCTTTGCCGATCGAATATCATGAGAGCCCGCCAGTCACGGCCAGGGTCGTCTGTTCCCTAAATACATGGTGCTATCAATGCCAGTGGGACGTGAAACAAAAACTACCCACGTTAACATCGAAGACTGTCCATTCACTGAATACGTTATCAACACCGGGGTCGCGAAATACGTCAAGCTTAACTCCACGCATTCTTGAGTTCTTCCACATGACAGACGAAATCTGGATCCTAGCAGTTGTTTGAGGGAGCCGGGTCTGCATAATGCAAATCTGGCCATAGCGTTCAGGCCCAGAACATGCCTTATTCATGTGTTGTGCTTGTGCATGCTCTGTCAGCGTTCTGACCAGCATTTTAGGGTATTCACGAATGGCATAGTCCTCCCATGGAAGTCGCAGATTTGTGTTAGGTTCATCAGAAACAACATGTATCCAGTCCTTGCCAAAAGATTGTCCAAAGCCCACTACAAAGCGATGGTTAGGGCGATCATCAGAATAAACTTTGATGCACAGGGGATCGGTGTTGGTCACCGTGAGCGTGTTTCCTGTGAATTTCCTTGGGTACACGCCGCAGCAAGTGAGACCATTCTTGGTGAGTGCGCTATCGTCGATTTCGAATGTGGTGTTGCGATGCGGTGGGTCGTGGTATCTGAGATAGATTTGGCGCAATTGTAGAGGTCCTCCCAGAGCAAATAGTCCAAAGCACTGCGTTGGACATCTATAGTAAGAATTGGATCCCCACAAAACCAAAGGGATGGTTGCTGGTTGACACCATCGACCACTGCGGCATGGCAGCTGGGCGAGGAAGAGTGAGGGAGAGTCACGATGGCGACGAAGGAACAGCCAAATATGGATGCCGCGATTCGTGATCGGGAATACGCCAAGTCGATCCTCGACGGAGTCCTCTTCTGGGATGTCCTCTTTGATATATTCGATAAATTCGTCGTGACCCATCAGCTCCATTTCACCACAACGCCGGAAGTCGCTCGGGTCACCCGCAAGGATGCTGCCAGGCTGCTCATTTTTTCTGTCCCAATCCCAGGCAAAAATGCTTTGGTCGTTCGATCCTTGGATGATCTCCAGCTGAAGACGGCGGAATACATTCTTCTCCTCTCCATAACTCATCGACACAAACACGTTCAGCAGACCCATCAACGAATAAGCTCTGTCCTCCACTCGCGTTGTCTTCCGATGAGCCGCCCACGACATGATTTGTGCAACACACGGACGGTTTTCGTGAAGTCCATGTGTCAATACATGCTCCGGGATTCCAGTGATGCCTACCAAGGTAAGTGCAAGCGTTTTCTTGTCCCCTATGCTTTGCCAATTCTTGTTAAGAAACTGGACGTTGCTTGGGGCTATCAGCTCTTGCAGTGTCCACCCACGCGAGAACCACTCTGGCCAGCCATTGAAATTGGGATACCTCTCATGGTCATGCGTGGTGGGAAACCATGGATCAGGGACGTCGTGGAGGTACGCATAGCATACCTTGGCGTTTTCATACCACCGATACATGGAATTGATGGCCTCCGATAGCTCTGCGCTGCTTCGCTTGTCGATACAGCAAGTGTCGACCCACAACCACTCATATCCGTCTTTCTGAGCTTGCTCGCAGCTCCGGAGAATTTTTCCGTACCCACCACACCGGCGAATCTCGTCTTTCTCCTCCACGGCCATCCTTGCGAGCCCAACCATCTTGTCATAGTCCACCTCTTGCGTGATCCACCGATGGGACAGGATCGCGTACTTTATTCGTTCGTCGTTGACGAACTCGAGGACTTCGGTGCGATGATCCACTGGGTTTCCCACTCTGATCAATCTCTCTCTCTCAATAAAAGCTTTTACGTTGATCAGGCGCATCCTGCACAAGTGTGCATCAGTCTCGACAGAATTATCCACTGTGAATGGTGTCCATACCTCTAACCGACTTAGTGATGATAATGATGACCCAAGATCGGACGCGGTTGCTGGATTGAAACCGTAGGCGTGTAGTTGTGGTGATATGGTCAGGTTGGTTCCCTTTAGTTTGATCGACGTCTTGGGTGTGTGTGAAAGGGGGGCGGCAGAATGGTAGCACAGGCATCACTCACAGCAGTACTCTTTTACCCTCAACACAGCTGCAATTGATGAGCCATCTAGGGGGCTGCGGGCACCGTATCCAAATTTGGATGCTGCGAGGAATGTGCCCAGTCAATCCTCGTTCGAGTCCAGCTCCTCTTCCAGGACGCCCTCTTTAACAGATTGCACGAATTCGTCGTGACCCATCAGCTCCATTCTACCACAATCCTCGAAGAATCTCGGGTCATCCGCAAGAATACTGCCAGGTTGCTTATTTTTTTCTGTCCCACTCCCATGAAAAGATCCTTTGGACATTTGATGCACGGACGATCTCCAGCTGAAGACGCTTTCTTCCTTCTCCATACGACATCGTATATTCACGTCCACCAGACCCATCAGCGAATAAGCTGTCCTCCACTCGCGTTGTCGTTCGATGGGCCACCCACGGCATGATTTGAGCAACACAAGGGCGGTTTCCGTGAAGTCCATGTATCAATATATGCTCCGGGGTTCCAGTGATGCCTACCAAGGTAGGTGCAAGGGTTTTCTTGCCCCCTATGCTTTGCCAATTCTTGTTGAGGAACTGGACATTGCTTGGGGCTAACAGCTCTTGTAGTGTCCACCCACGCGAGAACCATTCCGGCCAGCTATTGAAATTTGGATATCTCTCATGGTCACGCGCGGTGGGAAGCCATGGATCGGGGACGCCGTGGAGGTATGCATAACATACTTGCGCGTTTTCATACCACCGATACATGGAATTTATGGCCTCAGATAGCTCTGCGTTGCTTGCTTTGCTTGTCATTACAGCAAGTGTCGGCCCACAACCACCCATATCTGTCCTTCTGAGCCTGCTCGCAGCTCTGGAGGATCTGTTGATAGCCATCACGTTGGCGAATCTCATCTCACTCCTTCCCACCCATCTTGGTGAGCCCGACCATTTTGTTGTAGTCCACTTCTTGCGCCATCCATCAATGGGATAAAATCGCATACTCTGTTGCTTCATCATTGCCGAACTTGAAGACTTTGGCGTGATGGTCCACTCGCTTTCCTTCTCTAGTCAAACCCTCCTTCTCAAGAAAAGCTTTGATGTTGATCAGGCGCATGCTGAACAAGTGTGTATCAGCCTCGACAGGATCATCAACTGTGAATAGTATCCATACCTCCTTCAACAGAATTGAAAGGTGGTTGGATCAGAATGGCAGATGTGTAGTTGTGGTGATACAGCTTGGTTGGCCTTATATACATGAGTACGGCAGATATCTGATAAAGGCACAGCACAGGATAACACGTGTTCTCTCTAGCCCAAAAGCTTTACCAGAGCGACATATGACATATGACATGACATATGGGCGTCAAGCACAACACCTTATTAACCTCCTATGCCAAGGAATGACTGCCTTCCCTGGTTTGCCTAGGGAGAGTAATCACTCCTGGTCGTTACAATCTGTTTTGGAGCGTGTTCCGCACTGCTTTAGCGCAGGTTCCAGCAGATACGGTACGTGATATCCACAGTGAAAAGTGGTACAGCAGATTAGTGTCAAGAGACGGACCTACTACACGTAGAATGCAACATGCGCTTCGCCGCATCGATATCCACCGTCCTAACTACCCAACTATCTCTCACCTCTACTCTCAAATTGTTATGGCTCGCACTCCGCAGGCACAGAAGCGGAGGCGTACACAGCCGAAAATATCTCAATTGCCAATTCCGCATCTTGCCGATCTTTATCGCATTCAACAATCACAGCGTCAACTGGCTTCAGCAGCAACCTTGACAGGGCAGTGGGTCGGGTTGGATACATACTCTGGTTCGTTTGCCAAAGTACTTCTGATGACTTATGCCGTACATCATCAGCAAATCCCCAAAAATCCGCCAGAGTTTGTCATAGATTTTGTTATGTTGTCACAGTATGTCACAACCTTCCAGAGCATCACAACCTTCCAGAGCCCCAGCAATTCTAGATCACAGTGCAACAGAACCACACAGGACTCACCAGAACACCAGAGTACCAGTACAACATAGTTCACACATGAAGACTTAGCAACTTAATAAAATTTCAGTCAAGATGATTCACTACTAGTATTTATGCAAAAATTTAGTACTACAGCCACTATATGTATATTTCAAGCTTGTACAAAATTGACAACATGGCATTCAAGTAGTCACAAGGCTATTCTACACCACTACATTAGCACGGCAAAGGTCCTCATGACTTAGTCGAGTTTAACGGTCAGCAAATGCCTCCCACTGGCATCATGTTGCATAAGGACACCTGCTCAAATGTCAGCTCCCAAACACTGACAATGCAAATAAAACCATACAACTTACCGTTTGCATCAGGCATTTTTTGTGGAAAGGAGGAAGTCGGCACACGCAACGGGACACTCACTTGGTTTCGACCATGATTGTTGAACACCGCATGGATCCATCCAATGTCGAGATCTGAGTTATTAATGGAATCCTGCATTTGCTCGGCTTTGAAGCGATGTAGATCAGCGATCTTCTCGTGCTCCTGAACAACGCATTCCGCAAGCATCTTTTCTGCATGATGAACATCCTGTTGCGCACGAACAATGTCAAGGACCAAAGATGCTTCTTGATCTTCTGCAGACTCAGATGCTGGTGACTTTGATCATTACTTTATTAGATTATTCTGTGTAAACAAGGCTGTTTACTACCTACATCGTGTGTCCCTGGTTTCTTCTCGCAGTATGCCATATAAACCTCTTCGAGAAATGTGTGGGTTGCTACTTCTAAAACTGGTCGTCCCTCTGTCAAACAAGAGTCCAGTGATTCCTTTGTCTGGGAAGGGTGAGTTGCTGAAACTGAGATCAGAGTCATATGGTACGAACAAGCATATTGTCGGACGGACGGGTGGTGGTTGTTCAAAACAGATGTGTCAAATCCGGCAATTACCTGACAGTGTCAACACTCTGATGCCCCACTGTCCAAGCTGTGGGAAGGGCAGCTTTGCCACCCATGATGCCATCTCAAGGCATATGAGCCAGCAAAAGTCTGGCTGTTCCACCTGGTTTGACAATCTAGTTTGTATCTGCGAAGATCTCCTTGGCAGGGATCATGATGGTCCCAACCACTCGCCACACACCACATCCATTGACGAGCAATTTGGAGACATAGGCGAATACAATCCATGGGTCAACAGCAATGAAGAAATGCTTGACGGGACTCAGGAAGATAATTCCAAATCCAGCCCAATCGAATATTTTCCAGGTGCCGTGCAGGCGTTTGTTGGTGGTTCTACCTTTCTTGACAGGTTCGAGGCGGATCAATTCAGCAACTGTAGGTCTTCAAACATTTATTATCTGTTTGCTTCCAGGGGGGATTGGCAGATGGGGTCATGGCTCCTTCGCTCAGGCTTGAGTATGAGCGCGATCAACACATTTTTATCTCTCGACCTGGTATGTTTTTTTTGTTGACTGGCCGTGATGTCTTGCTCACAGGTGTATCAGATTAAAGCATTGCCCCTCTCCTTCCATACAGCAAACGAGCTCCACAAGCAAGCCGAGTTACTACCCAGCGGGCCATGCTGGAAGTTGCAGGAGATCCTCACATCCCATCCAACAAAGTGGCCTGTCTTCCTCTACTGGCGCAACTCCCTCGAACTTCTACAGTATCTCTTCAACTGCCCCGAATTTCGGACTTCGATGGAGTTGACTCCATATCGCTTGTATGAGACGGCAGCATGTCTCTGTCGGGTGTATACGGAATGGATGTCGGGTGATGATGCATGGTCTATGCAGGTCAGTTTCCCGCCATTTTGAGGGTTCCCAGTCTGATATCAACCAGTCACAAATCCCTGCACATCAGCAACATGACAATTTGTCTGAACTGACTTACAGTTTCTGAGGTGTCTGGAATCAGATAGTTCAGATGGATAAGTCAGATCAGCCAGTCAGACCATTTCAGACCATCAGCACAAGGTGGTGTCTGAAATCAGACAGCCAGACAGCCAGACCTTCAGGCTTTCAGACATGTCAGCTGATAAGACCTCTAGCTGGACAGGAAATAAGACATATAAGACCACTCAGTCAGATAGACCCTCAGGCTTTCAGATATTTCAGCTAGTAAGATTACTAGTTTCACAGGCCATAATACATATCAGACATATCAGCTAATAAAACATCTAGCTGGACAGGAAATAAGACATATAAGACCATCAGTTAGCCAGACACTCAGTCAATGATTCTTTTAAAACCACTCAGTCAGGTCAACTTTCAGATCATCAGACATATCAGTCAATAAGGCTACTAGCTACACAGGAAATAAGACATACAAGACCAGCAGCTAACCAGGTGAAGTTCAGCTCAGCAAATTCTCAGATCCCAAGACCTTTAGGAAGGTCAGACTGCCAGTTTGTCAGAAAATCATGTATGCAGAAACCTCAGACACTCAGACATTCAGAATATCAGAATATCAGAGGTTTTAGCTCAGCATATTGTCAGGCCCCCAGATCTTCAGACCAGGTCAGACTACCACCTTTTCAGAAGATCATGTGTGCAGAAATCTCACCACCCAGACACTCAGACACTCAGTATATCAGAAATTTCAGAGATTTCAGCTTAGCATATCCTCAGATTGTCAGGAAATCAGTAAGTTCAGACACTTGGTTACTCAGTAAATCAGAATATTAGAGGTTTCAGCTTAGCATATGCTTAGATCTTCAGACTATCATATGTGCAATAGATTTGATTATCAGCCAATCAAATATTTATATTAGACAGACTTATAATGGGTAGCAAAATCAATTACACTAGTACATTGAATGTAATTATTATTATATCACTACTATCAAATTAATACATTGCCACTATTGAATTAATATTAGCTGGCAACAAATAGGGAGTGGTTGTGTCGTCAACGAGAACGATGGTGGTGGTGACCACATTGGTGATGCTGAGGGGGTTGGACATGTCGTTGTCGTTGCTGGTGGTGGCCACATCATCAATGCAGGTTGGGGGTAGTCGCATTGTCGTCGACGGTGATAGGGTGGTGGTGTGGTGGCCACGTCATCGGTGTCGTCGTCAACACAGGTGGGGGTCATCGTCATTGGATGACGGTGGGGGTGCTGGTGTTGTCATTGTTGCTGTCATCGTCAAAGTTGGTGGTGCTGGTGTGGTGTGACAGCAGTGGTGTGGTTATCGATGCTGGTGGTGGTGTGATCGTCGGTGATAAAGACTGTCATGTCGTTTGTTAGTGTGGAGGCTCCATGGTGGTGGTACGTACCTGGTAGCGACGACGGCGATGGAGACGTCGTCGTCATCATCTTGGCTGCGTGATGTTGTTGCTGTTGTTGTCGTCGGGGGTGGTGATTGTCGAAGTTGGGCTGTCGTGGTCGTCAGTGTTGATGACTGATGGGGAACTGCGTACCTGATGTCGGCAACGCTGTCGTTGTCGTTGTGGGTGGTGATGAAGAACTGTAAGGGAGAGGGACTTGTGAGAATATTTGAAGTGTTGTGATTACAAATTTGATTGGTAATCACAACACTTCAAATATTCTCTAAGTCCCGCATACTCTGCCATAACAAAACCAAGGTAAGTACTTACCACCCCGTCAACGCACTACTGACAATGGCTATCCCCAGCATGACGACCCTACCACCTGCATTGCTGAAGCGCCCACCACCAGCGACAACGACGATCCCACCACCACTTGCGTCGTTGGTGCGGCACCAACGACGCAAGTGGTGGTAGCCTGGAGGTAAGTCTCTTGCATTCTCTGTTTCTGCACTGACACCAACGACCCATGACGACCCACGACGACGATGACGCAACGCAGATGGCCATTGCCACGGCGTCACGACAATGACGGCGACACGACAATGCATGACACATGACGCACAACGGCGACACAACAACACATGATGCATGACGCACGACACGTCCACGCACAACAACGACGATGACGATGGCAACGGGCGACGTAGCACGACGACGTACGGTGCATGACATGACGACGATGGCAACGGACGACGTAGCACAACGACGTACGGCGCATGGCACAATGACGATGACGACGCATGATGCACAACGCACGACCTGACGACAACGACAACGGCATGTCCACGCATGACAATGACGGCGCCGTGACGCAGATGGCCAGTGCCACGGTGTCACGACGACGATGATGACGGCAACAGGTGATGTACGGCGCACGACACGATGGCAATGGCAACATGGCACAACAACCGACACGACGACGCACGACGTGATGATGACGTCGACGATGGCACGCTGACACACGACGCACGACGCATGACGATGCATGACACATGATGCACGACGGTGATGGATGATGCACGACACGACAACGACAACGCACAATGACGAGACATGGCCACTGCCTGTTACGATGACCACTACCACCTTGACGCGGTCGCCACCACTACCCCACCACCGGCGTTGTCGATGCGACTCCACCTTGACACATGATATTTATTCATTGTACTGTAGTTTTGTATTGAATTGATATAAATTGAGTAACATTAACACTGAATGAATTAAGTACTCAAAAAATTTAGGTACAGGCAGTAAAGGTAGTAGTATTGATGCTGCTGGTAGTACTACTGGAACAAGGTAACTGGCCAGTACTGTCCAGGGGAGGGTTAATTTGCTGATCTGAGGGGAGAGAGAAAACTCACCAAATGTATGGGGGTAGTGAAATGCATGGATAATCTGGGGTACAGGTTGTGGGACTAAATATCTCTGAACTCACAGCACCTGTCACTCATGCACTGGGGATTTCAAGACTCTCCAGCCATATATAGTGCATTGAAAATGACAAATGATAGTTTTAAATTTTACCTTCACATTTTAGTACTCCCATTAAAATTTGAAACTACTGTTATAATTCAAGTTTTAAGGATATTAAAATGTGAAAGTAAAATTGAAAATTATGATTTGTCATTTTCAATGCACTCTAATGGGCCTTAAGTCTTGCTTTCCAATGGAAAGAACATATATAGCAGAGACCAATTCCCAGGCTGATCGGCATGAACAGGCTAGCCTGGGAATCCTATAGTACATACAGGCTTGGTGAGTACTATACATTGAGACAATGTGTGTGAACAGGTCTGATGAAATGATGAGAGCAGGTCAGCAAGAGGACAACAGAATAAACAACCAACCTACCTGATGAAATGATGGGAGCAGGTCAGAGAGAGGATTGGCACCTCCTGTACCACTGTTCACCAGATAAGTTGACATGTAAAAGATCTATAGTAACAACTGGCCACAACTGAATAAATGCCTGGCTGGATGTCTGACTGGTCTGACTGGTCTGGCTGTCTGGAAGTATCTGGGAAATGCAGATAGCAGACCAACTTACCAACTTTCTGTTGGACAGTGCCTGGACAGTGCAAAGAGCTGACCCACTTACCATCTGGCTGTCTGGAAGTGTCTGGATAGTGGAGAGACTTGACCAACTTGCCATCTGGCTGTCTGGAAGTGTCAGGACTGTCTAGAGGGCTGTCTCACTTATGATCTCCCTGTCTGGATATTCTGAACAACACTAACAGCTAACTAACTTATCAACTTTCTGTCTCAAAGTGCCTAGACAGTGCAAAGAACTGATCCACTTACCATCTGGCTGTCTGGGAGTGTCTGGACAGTGGAGAGAGCTCACTCGCTCACCATCTGACTGTCTGGAAGTGTCTGAACAATGCAGACAGCTGACCAACTTACCAACTTTCTGTCTGGCAGTGCCTGGACAGTGCAAGGAGCTGACCCACTTACTATCTGTCTATCTGGAAGCATTTGGACAGTGCAGAGAGCTAAATGACTTGCCACCTGGGTGTCTGCAAGTGTCTAGTCTGAAGAGCTGGTCTATCTACTATCTACCTGTCTGTAAGTGTCTGGGCAATGGAAACAGCTGACTAACTTACCAACTTTCTGTCTGGAAGTGCCTGGGAAATGAAAACAGCTGACCAACTTACCAACTTTCTGTCTGGAAGTGTCTGGATAATGTAAAAAGCTGGCCCACTTACTG
>JAYMGJ010000792.1:0-17222 GCA_037178675.1 Scleroderma bovista | reverse complement strand
GTCGTCGCCAACGACGTCCATATCGTTCGAGTATGCACTTCTTGCTACTAGCTCACGGTTCCCACCAGGTGGGATAAACATCAAATGAGTATCCACATGGGAGTTGCTCAGGTCCGTCCAGGGAGATATCAGCAGGAGATAACCAGGCGGTGCCGGAAGTGTAGGGGTATCGGTCCCTGTACGCCCCTTGTTCTCGACAAGATAGCGCGTGAGTGCAAGTGCGAGATTTCCTCCCGCAGAGTCGCCGGCGACGATGATGTCGGACGGGTCATATCCCATGACGTCCACGAGATGGATATACCCCGCGAGTGCATCGAGGAGCGCAGCGGGGAAGGGGTGTTGTTCAGGGAGTGGGTGTGTCGACGAGAGGCGGTATTCCACCGCGAGAAGATGTGGTGCGTCGGCGGTCAGCTGGACGAGGTTGCGGTATATGAACGGCATGAAAGGAGCACTCGGGTGGGCAGATAAGAGGATATACGCGCCCCCGTGCAAGTATAGGAAGACCTTTCGGCCAGATTTGGAGACTGGTGACGTTGGTTTTGGGGTGGTGCTGTCTCGGCCGTACCAGTAACCTGGGATGCGGACCGGCGTGATGCGTGCGGTAGATGCGAATATCGCGAGCTCAGCAATGATGAGATGGGGTGGTACACCATCGATCCAGATGCCTTTAGCGTTGTACCCGGTTGTCAGTGGGATGGCACGGTAGTCTGGCCATCGCAAAAGCGGGCGTATATCGCTGGTGGTGGTCAGTCAAGGACTGCTATACACCAGCAGGTTAGCACGACCGAAACACTCACACTGCGAAGGCGAGCCCGGTGAAGCGCCGCTGGACCGCTACAATCATTGCATGGGTCCATGACCAGGTTGGCCGTGGTCGGGTAAACAAGTATGTGACAGACCACACTGGCAGCAGAATGAACAAGACAGTGAACAACTCAAATGCGATGTAAAGTATTTGCCATGGCTGTTTGGCGTATTTGAGAGCCATCGTGCGTTGGTGGGACCGACCAGAGATCGCAGTCGCTCTTTATCATTCCGAATTTGTTCGGTTCCCAGTTTTGTGTCAAAGCATATCAATCAGATCGTTGGGAAGGACATGCTGTCATCGCATCGACGCTCCCCACTCGGAAAGATTACTAAGCGTTCCGAATCGATCACATCGCATTGCTACGTCCAAGGTGTGTACTCTCGACTTCTCGTGCTTGACTGACATTTACCCATGTCGCTTGCTTGAGACTCTCAAGCAAGCGACGTGCGCTTCGGTGGATGAGAGATGCCAACCACCCTGCCCTTTCTGCCAGACAAAGCATCCTGATAGTGCTTGATTTCGTAATCCCACGTCGCGAACATCTTAGCATCCTGAAGCGTGAATGACGGTGCGTCTTGGTCGTTTGCCATCGCCTCGTCGCCACCTTTGGGGGCCTGTCCAGACGCACCCGTCTGCGACGAGTTCCACGGCGCGCTAACGCCGGGGCCATATATGAGTTTTTGCGAGCCCCGTTGCAGTACAGGGGGGTGCGTGAGACGCGTCGTACGCGCCAGAACGGCGCCCTAAAAGGGTCATTAATACAAAGCCAGCTCCAGGAAGGACGACTACAAACAGGTAATACTTGGCGAGCCAGCTCAGGAATGCGCGACGCTTGCTGGGAGGCAAGGAAGACTAATTTATCGCTCGAAAATACGGCCCTGGGAGGCGCTGGAGGAAGCGTTGGTTTCTTCTCGTCCACGTCTTTTCCGGCCTTTATGTCTTCGAGGGTGGAGATGGAGACAGGATACGAAGGGCCGATGGCCGATACGCGCGGAGGGCATGGCGCGATGTTCGCGTAGAGTGTACTTGGGGCGTCCCACCGAGAATTGCTTTGTATTTGGGTGAGGAGAGCCATAGCGACTTTGTGCTTCGCGGGATTTGCGGGTGCCACTTGAGAGATGGGGTGTGTAAGAATATGGTGGTATGCGGAGAGGAGTGCCTGTTGGGGAGAGGGAGTGGGGAAGCGCACAGACTGCGTCTTTGACGAGGCTGGCGATGGAGGTGGGCCTGGTAAGTGCCATGAAGGTGCTGAAGCAAGGACGGAATCAGCGTAGGGTACTTGAGTCGCGTAGTCGGCTGCTGTTGCGGAGGCGACGTGTTGAGGCAAAGGTGAGGAAGGCCTTTCCATCTTGACAGGCTCCTGTGGGGCAGGGACTGGCGAGGCGGGGCGCGGTTGGGAGGCGTCAGGCAAGGGTGGCAAGAAATTGAGGAATTCTTCGGATGGTATTCCTATACGATGGTCGGTAAATAGAGCACAGAGAAGAGATTGGCATACTGTGTAACCATACATCCGCTGGCTCGTCGCTCTCTGCTGCACTGTTCGTAGGGGATGGGGAACGTGAGGGTATGGGAGTCAGCGGGGGATACACCTGGTCGCGAGGGGCGAGTCCCTCCACGAGGTAACCTAGGACGAGTAAGACTGGCTTCTACAAAGACAATCTCTCATACTTTTGAACTCTGCAAGTTCATCGAGCCTCCTGGCACTGCTAGCGGCATAGCGAGATAGGTCGACACCCTCGACGGAGCAATATTCGGTGAGCTCGTCGACGTTGGTACCTAGCTCATCCAGGCATGCAATTATGTCGCATGCGGAGAGCTGAGTTCGGCCTGCGAGTTCGGCGTACTGGCCACATGCAGATGCAACGAGGGTGAGGTATCGGGCGAGAATGTTGGACAGGACAGACAGCGCCTGTGACGATGTCCGCGCAAAGCTGTGTCCATGTAATATCTTGACGACAACCGAGTCGATGAGCACAGGCGCTGTTGCTTGCGAAGTCGACGCCATACGATTGAGGGAGAGAGTGAGTGAGTAACACAGCCACACAGTCATTGCCTCCTAAAAACCTGAAAATTGCCGCCACTCCCTTCTGATACTCAGAATTGAAATATCTCGCGATCCAGAGCAGCTAGCGCCTTAATTCCTTTATATTTGGACTCCCCGGACTCGACTGCTGGGCACCATGGTAAAGAATACAACTTTTATCACTCCGTTCCTGTGCTGAAAAATCACGCCTTCCCAGACGACACGATCGCATTTGCGTTCGAACGACTATCTTACTCGGTCAAATACCAGTTGTCCCAGTAGTGAGTAGCTTAGGTGCAGGGCACTGGGTGTGTCTGCAGTTAATTGCCTGCTGGTATGGTGTGAGGCAAGGTCATCTCTGAAGATCTTGGGTTGACGATCGTGGATATGCGCTACGTGCAAAGCCTTGACGTTCAAATTATCAGCGAACCAACTTCTCTGTCTTCCCGAGCTATTCGCAACCTTTTCGACCGCCACCATCAATCTGGCCATGTCAAGTATTCCGAACGAAAGACACAGAAAGTATCTTGAGCAATGACGAAATACAGGTCTGTTTGTTATTTGTAATGACCTGCCTTTGTCATTGACTAGTTCCAGTTTATTGAGGGATGTTTGGAGCATTCTCCAGATGACCTTACCTCGATGAACTTAAGATCTGATTGGAGGAGGCCACTGGCTGAGTTTTCTCGCGCGCAACAATCGGACAAGCTGTAAATAGTTTGAACTACACATGAAAGAAGGTGTGTGACCTTTGTGTGGAACCACGCGCTCTGATGTATAGATCTCAAAAATGGCATTGGAGCACAGTGAAGAATGTCGATTGCGGTACATTTTCAAAATTGGAAGCAATTACGAGGTGGAGTAACTTGTGTTTGTTGACAAAGGTACCTTTGATCGCAATACAGGCCTTGCAGATG
This sequence comes from Scleroderma bovista, assembly GCA_037178675.1. Lineage (NCBI taxonomy): Eukaryota > Fungi > Basidiomycota > Agaricomycetes > Boletales > Sclerodermataceae > Scleroderma > Scleroderma bovista. Next base: position 13,474 of record JAYMGJ010000792.1, on the reverse strand, counting down.
GGCTCTGAGAGGTGAGAGGGCACAAAGGATGTGTTTTTATGTGTGCGGGCAAAGGTATAAGGATCAGTGTAAATGGTGGTATATATTTTGGTGGTATCACTCATTAGGTACTCAATCCTTCCAGCAGTTAGTATTTGTGGGATGTTGCGGTGTCACATCATTGAGGGAGCATTCAATGCGGTACAGTTGGCGGCCACAGCAGTCAGTTCCCTGTCTCGTAAAATTTACCATGGTGCCCTGCAGTCGAGTCCGGGGAGTCCGAATATGAAGGAATTGAGGCGCTAGCTGCTCGAGATATTTCAATTCTGAGTTGGGCGCAAAATCAGAAGGGATCTTCAGGTTTTTCTCCCACGGCAACTCAAGTGAGCATGTGCGGCAGATTTGCTCTGGGTCTGCAGGTAGGCTTTGGGAAAGGAGGACACGCATTCCACTCAGAAGAAAATTGCATAGCGACCAGAAATTCGTGCATTGTCTGGGTATCCCCAGCTAAACGTCGATGCCTGGATCGGGGAAGACAACTTTGTGGTTCGTCCAACACTTGGCGCTTTTCCTTCGGCAGGCTCACTCTGTTCTCTGGCAGCCACGCTACAATATAGCACCAAACACACAAGCCCCCGTCATCCGTCAACAAGATGCCGGCCAGTCAAGCTCTGGCTCAGAGTCTTCTCCAGGTTCTCTTGTCATGCACACCATGCGCTGGGAATCAAATATGGCAAGGATGGCGGCTCAAGGGCACCACAGGCGATCAATGCGCGCTCTGAGAATTTGATCGAGGGAGTAGGAATGTGGAACAAGTTCAGGGGAAAGAATCGCTGCATTGTTATTTGTCAGGGGTATCCTGTTCACTCTATTTTATTGTTGAAGTTTACAAATTGACACACTGTCTAGATACTACGAGTGGCAAACGAAGGGAAAAGACAAACTCCCCCATTTTACGAGACACTCCAGTGACAGAGTCATGCTCTTGGCTGGTCTCTACGAGCGTGCCGTCGAGAAAGGTGGTTACATTTTCTTTACATTTCCGAGTGCTCGTCGTACTGAAGATATCTGTGCATTCAGACAGCTCCGAGCCAGTCTATCATTTTGCGATTGTGACTACAGATGCAAGCAAGGCCCTAAGCTGGTTGCACGACCGTCAACCTGTTATTCTGTCCTCAATGGATGTGATGCGCTGGCTCGATACCTCGTCCCAGTCGTGGTCCTCTGAACTCGCAGGTCTGCTACATCCATGGGAAGACACTGAAGCACCTCTGCGATGGTAAGCATACTATTATTTGCCATGGTTGGGTGTGACGTCGACGCTGTCAACCAGCTACCAAGTTCCAAAGGAAATTGGTAAAGTCGGAATAGAGTCGCCTACTCTTATCGAACCTGTAGCACACCGAAAAGACGGGATACAGGCAATGTTTGCAAAACAGCGATCCAAACAGGAGGCAACAGGAAAACGCAAGCGCGACTCATCACCGCAGCCAAATCCGTCCAAAGCAGATACAACCGAGGGAAAGAGGGTGAGAAAGAAGTAGGCATTTGGACTCAGAAGATACTAATGGTACTGGGCTGCTCACCAAGGAAACATTGTGGATATGGTGATTTCGGAGTTCTTACATCCTAGCTATATCGCAATCCTTGTAATAGGAGGTCTATATTGCGCCAGGATTTCACTGATACAAACGTCGTCACCGTTGTGGGTAGTGTTGCCGTCGAACCGAACTCCATTCGAAGTAAGCTCGGATTCGGTTCGAAAATGCAGAGGTTCGTTAGAGTTCGGTACAATGGACTCCAACGAGCTAAGGTGTGCGAACCAAAACGAGCTAAGCTATCGCCACTGCGATATTGCTGCCGAGGACGGTGTAGAGTTGTAGATTGGATAGTTGCAACCACCAAGGAGAGTGCTCCAACGTATTGTAACAAGTGCACGTTGTACAATTCATGTAGCTATGACTGACAACAAGTTGCACCTCACTACCCGATTATTAGATGTGCATTGCCATCGCTCTCGGTTGGAGTACAGCATCCATGCATTCACAAGTTTTCTGACCGGAGACGGCACATTTTGTCGCCTCATCGTACAACTGTTTCGGAAATTCTTGTCCGAGTGGTGCAAACGCGCGCAAAGAAATAAAAAAAATCAGAAAAAATCGGAAAAATCAACAAAACATCAGAGCTCGATTTTCACAATGGTATATTGCAAAATCAGTGCCGACATGAAGCAGAACTGCTCGAAGAAGGCTAGAAGATGGATGAAGTCATATATAGGGTTCGGACTAACCATATCGAATTACAACATCAACTCTGTTGGGCAGACAACTACTAGTACAAAGAGTCTGCTCATTGGAAAAGCCATCCGTCATCTGTGGTCGAGTGCTACTATGGGTCATCTACCGAGGATTTTGTACGGTAGCTATGGCAGTGAAAGTTGGCTTCTGATCAAAGCCTAATAGTATCGAGCAAGCAAGTCCAGTGCTGCATGCATCCCGAGAGGGTGCCTATGATACAGTGGTGGAGTTCCCCACCAGCCTTTCTGAATCCCAATCAACTGTATTTCTTCCCGTAACACTAGTCCCAAGTTCATGCTTTGTGTGCAGTCAACACTCTTCTTAGTGTGCCATTGTATCCTAGGTATTGAATGTAGCATCTGTAAACTAAACCTACAGCTAGCTTACAATTTCTTTCAATGACATCCCCTGCCAACAATGAAAAAATGTTGTCAGAGTTGCAGTAAGTTACTTTCTACTGCAAATTGTCAGAACACTTTTGAAAGAAGATGAAACCACTAAACCCACCCATTGGGCCTGTAAGACTGGTTGAAAATGAGTCAAACAGCATCGGAAACCATACCATTGAATGTGTTAAGCGGGCTAACGGATATGCCAGCTAGCATTGTGAACAAAATGTAAACAGCTGAAAATGTCATGAAGATGGCTGGAAACAATGGCAAGAATGTCAAAACGCGTTGAGTGAAGGTCGGGATGGAAAACTCACCTGCAGCGCACAAATCGAGCTGCCCGAGCATTCCAGTCGACGGATTAAGGTCAGCGAAGCAGGAGATGGCAACATATTCATACCACGGGGGTACACCGTCGAGGTCCTGGGTACCACGAGTTGCGTGTTCATCTTCGGACGAGTTGAGGATGAGGCCGCAAGATAATGACTTGCCTGTGTCGTCCGGACCACCTGCAAAGCTCCGAAAGTGTTCCTACGAGGTCATTGAACCTAGATGTCGACGCGGACGTACCAAATTCGAAACTGTAACAATCAGAGCGCGGGAAGGCAAAACAATTTACCTTGGACACATGCGAGCCGTGCAGCCACCTGGAAATCATTCGAGACATGCCTAAGGTCATTGGACTTGCAAGGCGTCGACACAGAAGATTAAGGACACGACCTACAAACGTTAAAGCTCTGGCTGGCGTGGTCGCTCTCATGAGCCTGTCTCATCTCCTTGAAATTTTTTAGTAAAGTGTTGAAATCACCATCAAAGGGTTGAAGCCATTGTTAGACATGGTTATAAAGTGGATTGAAACGAGTGTGAGAGGCTGGCTCGCAAGACGAATTTTCTGATTTTTTCGATTTTTTTATTTCTTACAGCTGTGCTCACTTGAGGTTGCCGTGAGAGAAAAACCTGAAAATTGCCGCCACTCCCTTCTGATTTTGCGCCCAACTCAGAATTGAAATATCTCGCGATCCAGAGCAGCTAGCGCCTTAATTCCTTCATATTCGGACTCCCCGGACTCGACTGCAGGGCACCATAGTAAAGAATACAACTTTCACCGCTCCGTTCCTGTGCTAAAAATCATGCCTTCCCAGATGACACAATCGCATTTGCGTTCGAACGACTATATTACTCGGTCAAATACCAGTCGTCCCACTAGTGGGTAGCCTAGGCGCAGGGCACTGGGTGTGTCTGCAGTTAATTGCCTACCGGTATGGTGCGAGGTCATCTCTGAATATCTTGGGTGGACAATCGTGCATAAGCGCTATGTGTGAAGCCTTGATGTTGAAACCATCAGCGAACTAACATCTCTGTCTCCCCGAGCCATTTGCAACCTTTTAGACCGTCACCGTCAATCTGGCCATGTCAAGTATTCTGAACGAAAGGCTCGAGAGAGTATCTTGAGCAACGACGAAATACAGGTCTGTTTGTTATTTGTGAAGACCTGCCTTTGTTTCATTGACACCTTTCCTGGTTTCAAGGTAGCTGCTGTGTCGGCTGGCTGGCTGGGCAGCTCACTCTTCTTTGGTTTTGCTGATTTTTTATTTTTCTTGTTTGCCATAAGGAGTGTGTTGATCAGAGAAATGAAATGAGTGCGAGGGCTTGAGTGCAAGATCCGAGTGTAGTCCACAGTGGTAGATGTTTAGGGAAATTGAACAGAGTGTGGCTATTTGACTTTGCAGTCAACTCCCTGTCTCAACTGGATATCAAATATTCCACTCGAAATGAGTTATTCTCATAGATGGATTGAACAGGCAACAATGGGATACGATAGTTAGAATTGAAGTAGCTGGCAGTTTGATCAGATAGTTGCGATGCCTCGACATACACCAGAAATCAGCCTCTCCGATCCTCGAGCAGCTGTGTTGAAACATCCTACAGTGCCAGGTAACACTCAAGCATGTTTTCGTTGTCAGGAAGGTGATACGACACAAGAGGGAGTTGCTAAGAAGTGTGCCAGAGCATGCAAACATGAGACACAGTATGACACACCATAAGTACCGATGCAGGAACACCACTGTGCCCTCAAGGACCCTATAGCATCCCTATCTGCTTGAAATTCAGCTTGACAGAGGTGCTTTTCCGAACGCAAATGCAATCATGTCGTCTGGGAGGGTGTGATTTTTTAGCACATGAACGGAGCGGTAAAGGTTGGATTCTTTACTACGGTGCCCTGCAGTCGAGTCCGGGGAGTCCGAATATGAAGGAATTAAGGCGCTAGCTGCTCTGGATCGCGAGATATTTCAATTCTGAGATGGGCGCAAAATCAGAAGGGAGTGGCGGCAATTTTCAGGTTTTTCTCTCACGGCAACCTCAAGTGAGCACAGCTGTAGTGCACATTTGCGCCACTCGGACAAGAATTTCCGAAACAGTTGTAGGCGAGGGCTTGCATATAAAAACCATGAAAGTGCGAAAGTCAATGGTGAGTTCAATGAATCACTGGAATCCTTCTACTCATGTAGTAACATGGCACCAAGCCATGATCGTGCCTTCCAAGCTGCAAGAGCTCAAGTTCGAGCGGTCTCGCGCCTCTCCAACATCAATGTTGCTATCTGCCGCTCATCTTCAACAACACCTGTCGAGACGTCCCCATTTGGTTCATCAGCCAACTCACCAGCCTGCAGCCCCGGATCAAGCCCTAACACTGCCAGCACAGCTGGACTCGAGGAGCGACGCAAAAAGGTGTTTGAGGAAGATCGTTTTGATGCACAGCGCAAACTCGAGCATTATAAACGAGAGCAAGTCACCATTGCCCACGGCGAGCGCGTGACTGATCTGGTCCGTTATTGGGAGGTGCACTCGAGTCTTTTCAATACAGGCCCACAACACTCTTGAACTTACTACTTTGTGTAACTTAAAGCACAATGAACAAGTCTTTCCACTTCTCTTTCGTGTTGCAATGGATGTTCTACCTGCCCAAGCATCTGCGGTTTCTTGTGAACGAGTTTATTTCGTCGAGCAAGGAGACTTATTCCAGGTGTAATAATTGTGACTTCGTTTAGCTGTATCTACCCGGTATCTACTCTTAATCTTTCTAGAACACCATTGGTTGGCTCAGCGGCCCGACTTCGTTTGACTTCGATTCGTTCGAGTTCGAAAAACGAAGTCAAACGAACTTTGCACTTCGGTTTGGATCAGATCGGCTTTGTGGCAACACTAGTTGTGGGTTTCTTTCTGGGAATGCAAAATAAGACAACATCGACGACTAATTGTTCTATCTGCAAGAATTATTACATCAAGATCTTCCAGGCGGCGCACCGTGCGGAATTGCTAGCAGAAACCGACAGACTAGAGAAATTGAACGAGGTCACGTTTGAGGAATGGAGATGTGCAAGATGAGATACAAGAGTTGTCCAACAGTGATTAGGGGGGGGCTGTCAATATTTAACATGTGCGTTGTATAGTGCGTGTGCGTGTCTAAATGGATAATGGTGTCTGGACACGATGCTAGGCTTGCAGTCGAGCAAAAGGAGGCGGGTGTCCATAACGAGGGGATGGGTGACGTGTTAGTCAAGGTCGTTTTGATGATGGCCCTGGGAACGGTTGAGGGGGGTTGCTGATCCAGCGCGTCGAGGCTCTTATCTGGATCGTTCGCCCAGGTGCTCCTGGAAAACAGGGCACCGTTCTTACCATGGTTGCGATTAGTGCCGTGGATGATATGGCGATGCTGAACATGGCACGAGGGGCCAACATTGAGGTCAAACCACTACCCTGCCAGCGACAGTCTTGCCTGGACGACGCAAAGTCTTCGCCGCCTCATCTCACATCTACAGGCAATCTGCTGGCAGAAACGGAAACGCTGATCCAGTGCGTGAGCTTTGAGCTCTGCTGAAGAGAAGGTAGATAAGACTTACCTCTAACAGATCGCTTGGATTTATCCGTGCGCTGAACCAAGCTTCTGCACATTCTGGGCCTGAAGCCTGAAGTGCTGCAAAGATGGATCTACGCCTCGGGGCGCTTGGCTGATGGAGGGGGTATAGCAGGGAAATGAGAGCTAATGGGATGTACGTAGGTACATACACAATTCACGAAATGCGGGTGACGTGGGAGCTAAATGGTGATTGAATGCTGCTTGGGCCATTGGTCACCAGTTATTCTTGCTCCGAGATAGTCTTACCTCTAACCTGAAATGCTGGGGGTTTACACAGAGGAAAAAAGTGTTGTCTATAGGATGGCCTCATGTTGGAGAGGGGAGACAACTTAAGGAAGATGAGGAAAAGATGCGATATACAATGAAGCTTGAATTGGACACACTGACATCTCACCACGAATTCAGGACAGGCGCAGAAGGACTTGACTGACGTCACGAGGCAACTAGCCTTGGCTAGGTCTTGCCAGACCTGGCACAGTTGCAACATTTGATACTACGAGCGTGATATTTTCTTGCTAGAACTTGCTTAAGCTCTAGCTAGCTGCCACCAGAGTCGCCGGATTCCTCTGAGGGTCATACTAGGTTTCAAATTTGGGCGCGTTTGCTGATGGGCCACCTAACACCAGCACGGGAACGCATTACTAGTATGACTGGTGGACCCTGGATTCGATCCGAATAGAAATAGAAACAACGGCCCAGTGGATATAACTTGATCACATACTACCTCTGATCTGGAGCACCACTTTCCGCAAGGTTTAGAAGGCTCTGATGGCACACAACAGAACTTACAAAAGAATGCCTCTCGTGATTGCCACCATACTGGTCTGGCCTGCGAAAGCCGAAAAAGAAATGAATACATATCACCCTCGTCTTTACCGCGGGCAGATATGAAGGGCTCTACTAGAACGCCTTACTTCGGGATTGGAGCTTGTTGAGAAAAATGCTTTACGTCAAGAATAGGTAAGGCGGCTTCAGTGTCTTAGGTTTAATACATTGTGATGAGAAAAATGTTCACCTATGGATCGGGCATGGTGGGATGAACCGTCGTCCTTTTGTGCACTAGCGTTGGTGCTATGCCCTGCTCTTTCGGTTGCCGTGTATGGATATGATTTCTATATAGAAGACAGATGCAGAAGGGTGTTAGCCACTATGAAGTAGCTATGCCACAATCTTAAGTTTCCCGATGACAGTACCCACTCCAGGCTGCAGCCAGTTATCCATACTTTGATGATCTTTGTACCCTCGAGAAGGGCGCCTCGCGCTCACACGTTCAAGTATACAGTAGCGCTGTCTTTTGGCATAAGTTCGCTCGACAGCAACGAGTATGACAGAATCCTGAGGGTCAGGTTCAATATCGGTTTCGAGCAGCTGCGTGTCTTCACAGTCGTCGGCCATTGAGTCAGTAGTCTGGAAACAGTGTGCCAAATGCACCGATCTCACTAAACGGGACTTCAAGCGAAGTTGTTTACACCTGTTTACACACTTCGACTCCAATATAACTATAATACTATACCCTGTACTGATGATGATGCATGACCGGTTGTGGAGAGAATCACGAGAAATACTCTTTTGTATGCCTCAGACCAGAGGAGCTCCATGTCAATTTGAGCTTAGCAAGTACGCGCGCGGCCGGGTACTACTCGCATGGAGCTAGAAGCATGTATCAACGATCTCAGAGATTTGAACTCCAAATGCACTAGTACTGGCTATTGGATCATATCATGTGCCATGATATTTGCCCAACAAATATAGGTTTGAGCAGGAAGCGAGAAACCTTCGTGTTCAATGCCATGGAGCAGTTCCCTTGTCCTTCATCCATCAATCAGCCACTGCACATGATTCGATTAAATTCAGAACCAACCGAACAAGCTGGCAGAATTTCGGGCTCCACCTGGGCGTAAGAGTGTTGTGTGCCCTGTTATCATTCGGGGCCTTATTCGGACCATTTCGGTTCATCACTTTGAGAAGAACAAGGTACGGGCACGTTTACGTCAATTGGACTCCGGAAACCCCCTAAGTTATCTATTTTCTTTGATATTCACACCCGACGCTTAACAAACAGTATAAGAAAATCCACATTTCACGCCCTCTCTTCTTCTCGCTGCATCCAACTCACGCCTCCCTTTTCCTTGGCTACCACCTCCCCTTTTCGCTGTCGAAGTCCACTTCCACATCCACTCATATTCACTGTCCACCACCCCTTCTCTCTGCCCTCGACTCATACCTCCGTTTTCGCTGGTGAAATTCACGTTCTACACCCACTGATGTTTGCTGACCGCCTCCCCTTCTCGCTGCGCCCGACTCATGCCTCCTCGCTGGTGAAGTTCACATTCTACACCCATTCGCTGCCCGCCACCCCTTCTCGCTGCGCCCGACTCATGCTTCCCTTTTCGCTGGCTATTCACCACCTCCCCTTCTCGTTGTATCCCCCGTGGTGGCCAGCCCATTGTCTTTAGACCACTGTATCGCGATGCAACAATGCCTTTTATTTTATATAAAACTGTTCTTAGTAATGTACCATCTGGAATATAACATACAATTGGCAAAGTAAACATGATATAGTGATACAACTATGCCCTATTTATCGTGGTATACCATCAACAGTATTGCTCATATGCAGTTTCTTTCGCAGCCATAACAAGCCTTTGTTGAAGTGTGCCTGCATTCAGAAGATGATTGGGAGGCAACCACTCCTCCAGATCAGTTTCCACAATGCCAGCTGGAAGCTCAGTGATGATGGCCTCCTTAATGAGTGCAAGGCCGCACCTATTCTGTTTACATCGCTAAGGTCGACGTCTATGACGCTCCGTCTGTAACAAAAACAATATATAGTGATGCGCGACTTTTTTCGGTGACCGTGCGCGACTTTTCGGTGACCCCTGCGCGACTTTGGGGTGACATTGCACAATTCGGACACTGTATAGCCATAGGTAGTCACTAAGGAGTAAACTATTGAGTCAGTCAGTACAAGATCACACTACTAAACGGTACTAAGTAATAAGATGGGTAGTCGCCGTCATACACGTTCATAGTGGTGGTGGTTGTCGTCGTCACCATTGGAGGTGGCGGTGTCCGTTGGTGGGCCCCCGTTCAATGCGTGGTGCTTGATGCATGGGTGGTGGTGGTTGGTGGTGGCGGTGTTCGTCATTGTCGTCCGTCAGGGTGCTGGTGGTTGTCGTCGTCATCGTGTTGATGGTGGTAGTGGTAGTGGGTGCATTGGTAGTATTACTAATTGGACCATGTGACGGGACGCTGACGTGGCGGTCTGGATTACCGATTAGTAATCGTATGCTCTCTCTTCCAATTCCGACGTCCTCACACCACTCGCAGCCCAGCACCAGCATCGAGGATGCCAATGACCACAACCCCCAGCAGCAGCATCAAAAATAACAACAACGACCATGACCACCTCACGCCACCAATCCGACGACCAGCACCCCCAATGCCTAGGCCACCACCAACCCACCACCAACGATGATGACCGCAACCACCGTCTTATTATGTATACCTTAGTACCACTTGTATGCTTCGAGGCAATTATATTTATTTGACATCTACTTAGTCTCTTAGTGTGATCTTGTACCAACTGACTCAATAGTTTACTCCTTAGTGACTACCTATTATGGAACTGTAAACCCCAAAAAAATCCGCAATGTGAAAATCCTTGAATGCGCGATTATGTAAGCTCAAATGCGCGGTTAGGTATGCTTGGTTTGGTGTGCTCGAATGCGCGGTTTCATACCTGAATGCACGATTTAGACCACTTTTCCAAGCATACACAGTAGTAAATGTACTATCGCTCACCAAATACCTGGCCTCCCCAGATACTTGGCCAATTTCTGAAAACCAAACTATTCCCCTCATAATACTTTTTCTGTACAGTCACAATTCAAGATAAATGTATTCTTAAACTCTACAAACTTGAACGACATGAATCCATGAAGTATTCGTTGAAATAGAAAAAAACAGTGTGACGACAAGTAAAGATCACGCTGTGATGGTCATGCCGAGTACAGCCAAAGCGGAGCATGAATTTCTAACACACGAGACCAAGGACACAATCACAACTCTCTTGAAGAACATCAAGGCACGAATGGCTGAAAATCCTGCTCTCGCTCAGAATCCTCGATTTTCTGCACTATTTGGAGAAGCCCACCATGGACAGTGCAGCAAACACTCCACTGCCGCTCCACCCGGCCATGCAGATCAATGCAGCACGATGCTGAGTCAAACCCAGCAAGCTGGTCCGAGTCACGCAGGGCCGTCGACTGTTTATGCTTCAATCCTTCACACCATCAGTTCCAAATGGTAGCGAGCAGCCACCCCAGTTATTTTCACAGGTGCCGCACATCGCTCACCCTCTTCCACATCACGAGCAGTTCTACCCTCCCATATTTATCACTACCCCACGAGCATCCAACCCACGTACCACAGCCTCCTTATATCTTTGCATCAAGTACATACTCATATACGCAACCTAATAGCCACTCGTTCGATACTGCACATTGATAGCTAGCATCACATTACTTCTTACTGCAACACAATAATACTAAATCTACTTACGTCTACTACATATGCCAAATAGAACATCCATTTGACCTCTGTCCTAGTGCACCAAGCGGACTTCAAAATTATAGGATGTGACATTGTGTTACTTTCTGTGACATTTTGTGACAGCCAAATACCTGGGGAGGCCAGGTATTTGGTGAGCAATAGTACTTAAGGTAGCCACTATCACTCTGCTGTATCCAGTAGAGTAAAAAAAAGTTTATTAGACCTATGTAATACATCACAAATAACTAGATACTATGTTCGTACGGCGGGGGTGGCTGTCGAACACAGGGCACCCGTGGTGATCGTCGACGTGTGGTTGTCGTTGGATGACGCTGGGGATAGGGGTGGGGATGGGGACGGGGATCGTCGTTGTCGTCATCGTTGGACGACGGGACTGGCGAGGTGGTCGGGGCCATTGTCAACGTCGGGGGTGGCGGGTGTTGTCATCAGTGATGGCCGTTGTCGTCATCGCTGGACGATGGGCTGGCAGGTGGCCATTGTTGGAGGCTGGATGTCGTCGTCGGATGACGGCGTGGCTGGGCGTCCCTGCCGTCGACGGTGGGGGTGGGGTACCGTGTCGTCATCGGACGTGGTGGCCGTCATCGTGGGTACTGGCTGTGGGTTGTCAGCGGAAGCGGTGAATGGGATGGGAACAGGAACGGATTGGCTGACTAGCTCAGGTACAAACAAATGCAAATACCTCGTCAGCTTCTCTGATTACTAATCAGCATGTTTGTACATACACAACACTGGCCGCAACCGTACCCGCATTCTGCGGCGACAACAGGCACCACCGACGACGACATCAAAGGGCCCCGACACCAACACGACAACGACGACAATGAGCATCACCACCATCAACTCGATGGTCCCACCCGTGACCCCGGCATGACAACATCCACCACCTGTATGACAGCGGACCACACCACTCCAGCACGTCAGTGACTACGGCCTCATACCCCAGCACCTCGACGGTCACGGTCACGGTCATGGCCATCAGCGCGATGATGGCCCCACGTCTCAACACAGGCCGCCTTAATGACCACGACGACAGTCCTGCCACCCCATTGACGTGATGGTGAGAGTTAGTAGATTTACATGTACTGTGTAGTAGCTACTATTATTTACTACTATACATTCGGAAGAGTAACTTGCATAAACCACACATTCAAGTCTCAAATCGCGCATCCAAGCATACCAAATCGCGCATCCAAGCATACCTAATCGCGCATTTGAGCTTACATAATCGCGCATTCAAGGATTTTCACATCGCGGATTTTTTTGGGGTTTACAGTTCCATAACCTATGGCTATACAGTGTCCGAATTGGGCACATTATGTCGCCCCAAAGTCGCGCATCACAATATATTTGTGTTTGTTTTTGTTACAGACGGAGCGTCATACAGTGACTGAGGTCCTGCTAACGTACACACTTTTCTCCGTGCGCGGGTTTTACATAATGTGGTGGATGTGTGGGAACCGAATAATTTCGGAACGCTAACAGGGCACTACAGACTCTGGGCGTAAAGCATTCATGGTGGTCCCATCGGGTACGTATGGAATTTATGTACAATATTCTATTCGGACGGGAAACGAACAATGCCGCATGCCACTGTAGTGCAACTCTCATCGAAGCGCCCCTTCAGCAGATAAAAGGATGGACAATGGAGAAACTAGAGCTAACACTCTGCGCATATTCATCATGTCTCTGCCTGATCCCTCCTGCGCACTCACTACTGGCGATTACTATATACAGTCCAACGAAGATTACTTTGGCGTTTATGGCAATAAAGTTGTGATCAATAATGCGCCCAAGGTAAGTCTAGTCACCTTTCAACTGACCTTCTGATGAAGTGAGCCTCGGCCAGCGTTTCCATGTCCGGAGAGTTCATGGACCACCGAAGTGCACCTACGAGATTACTGTCGTCAGCCCCACCACATCATACAAATTCGTTCAGGATAAGGAAGGGGAGGTCATTGTCGGCTCCTTTAATCAGCGGTGGGTAATCACCAAACATCAAGATAGATACAAGTGAGTCGTTGGAATCTGCGGTTTGACTGTGACTGACACAGCCTCCCCTATAGTGTCGCGCTTGAGGACAACACTAACAATGTTTGGACTGATCCTGGAGGTGCTCCTGGACCTCGTCGGGAGGTAAAACTCTCCATCACTATGCTTGGGACAGTGTTGTTTTACACCTTGTTCCAGATCTATATCGATGTCTTGGAAGTTGGCAATGATGATCAATTGTTCAGTTTCTTCAAGGCCACCTGAATTCATAATAGGAAGAAGTGAAGATCAGAAGTTTGTGTCTGGAATGTATGATTATATGTCTA
>JAYMGJ010000791.1:0-17705 GCA_037178675.1 Scleroderma bovista | reverse complement strand
AATATTGGAAGATACCTTGTTTCGCATGTCGGTGCAGACTACGAGTCAAATCGAAGTAAGAGTTGGATACGTCGCAGCGAAATAAATACCCTGCACTCGTATTTTGAGTTATTTGCCTCACTTCGAGCCCTTGAAGTGTAACGCTCGAATATGCGAGGAACGGACTCGACGTGTTGTCTCTTTCCTTACATAAAGCGTCATAGCTGACCCACACCACTTCCCACCACGGGACCCCGGCAGCCGGGCACAGGTTCCATTTCCCAGGTCCTCCTCTTAGACTTTACCAAGCCAGCAACGCCATTAGTGCCCCTGGGGGCCGTGCCTTTAAATACGACGAGGATATGGGCTCTTGCGCGACATGTCGACATCGGGTCCATTCGCGACTTCCATCCCACCTCCACCTGGCCCCCCACCAAACCCTCCCAACGGCGACAATCTGGGGTTGGACAATGGCAACAGCGGGGTAAATAATCGATCAAGTTACAAAACCTACACCTAATATGCACACTCTTTCCCCCAGTCTTCGTCCCCCAACACCCTTGTGATCGCCTTGGTCACCGTAGCAGTCGTGCTATTAGTGCTGCTTGTTATATTGAGGTGTGTCCAGCTCAACAATCTTATAATCGCCCCTCATCCTCCTCAAATTTAGACGGTTTTCTTTTGGTATGGTTCACCCCCCGTCTAGCCTCTGAGCCTTCACTGATTACTCGCCTATATGCAGTACAACGAACGCTTGCTCTCTTATCCAGGCCGTTCAAAAAGTTACTGTCACCTATCCTAGCCATGTACAGCGCCATTCGCAAACGTCGCGCTAGCGATGGCGCAGACCCTCCACGGTATGACAACAGCAGCGAGCTCCCCAGATACGTCGAGTCTGGAAGGAGACTATCCACATATGGCTGGTCGGAAGCGCCACCACCTTATCTACCCGGGGAGAGGAGCGATGAGACCCAAATGGGTTTGCAAACACCAGCCCCACCGGCTCCGAGGGTGCCTCCACCGGCATACCCTGCTTCACGTCATTAACACTGTATGTACTCACAAGTCACCCTTCTGGGGACACTACTCTACTGGTCTGTATTATTAGCCACTGCTGCCTCGCATCCTTGTTGTACCCACGATCATGACGTCACATTTCATCAGAATGCGCTATCGGAGACATGGCGAGGCCTAAAATAGTCTTGGTACCAGACATTCTGGGTAACCCGAACGAGGTCCGGATGCAAGCATACGTGCCTAGGAACTATCTATCCGGTTTCCTGGAATGGCTGGTATCGAGACTAGGTCGAGACTAGGTGAGGCCTTGAGGTCGTGAGGAATGGAACGACTGCCGGCAAAAGCGTGCAATATTACGCTGCCATGCTGTGCATGTCCATTGTTCACGAACTTTGTCAAGCACACAGCCTTGCCGAGCCATCGCATTGAAACTGCGTGTTCAACTTGCTCGAAGCAGGCACAGTCACTTAGGGGGTCGTCTTTATCACTGATTGCTGCCGGAGGATAAGGTTTGCTGTCTTGTGTGTTCACAGTCCTCCTGGGATATGGGTGACATAGTCTGACCGTCAGGTTGGGTCACCTAGGTGTGGGCGGCCCATCGTTTATACAGGGATATATAGCGAGGAAGACGATTACAGTAGAGGGGGAGATGGGTTTTCGAGAAAAACCCTTCTCCGTATAACACCACGCTGGCCATTGGCATTCTCCTCTAGCTCTCAGTCCTTATTGTTCCGTCTCAATGGCGTGGCATTGAAACATCCCAGGCAGGTGTTCTCGACCTCTCCCTACACTAGATTGATGTCTAGAGACTTTCCACTAACCAGTTTGTAGAGTATTGTCGCTGACAGCTTGATGCATACACTGACCCTCCACGATCAGCCAGGCTCAGCCTCCTTCCGATGCTCGATTCAAAACATGGAGGGCTTACATCTAATATGCTAAGCTTCTTGCCCACGGGTGGTAGCGATGTAACCCTTCCTTCTTCATCGAACCCATTATTCTGGCCAAAGCATCGCAGCACAACCCAATTGGCACTGACACCAGACTTGTATGCTGGTTTGGGTCCTATTGGACTTTAACCTACCAGATTGTACTGGCCCAGATGTAACTTCCAGTCATCTTTGACGGAGTGTAGTCACAACACTCACAAATTCAAATCAATTTTTCACCCTGACGTCGAACTATAGGTCCAGTGCCTCGGCGAGTGCATGCGATAGTTACGCTGTCATGCTGCGCATGTCCCCGATCGGCGGCGCTGTCGGATACACAGCTTCGCCGAGTCAACAAATACCCGACTTTTCGCGTCAGCACATGCGTCATACTTACTCCCGAGTATAGGGCGCCCAACATTGGCCCGGATCAGCTCTAACGCGCGAGGAACAACGCATTAAGATATTCCATATCATCCTTGAAACCAGCCTAGTTTGACCAGAATTGATGAGACCCCAAACGCGAATAAAATCACTTCAAACTAGGATTCTTGTTTATGGGCCAATTCCATCAACTTTCCAATCTCCAGCGTTTCTTCACCGCGACGGCAGAGTATGGCCTGCGGACAAAAGGACACCGGTGAGGAGTTACATGGACTTGGTCCTTGGACGGTAACGACCTGAAATATAATTATGCGCTGCACAGCCTCGAAACTTAACAGTGGTTGTCTTTGCATTGGTAGGTAGCTATGCTGCGCGCTTAATGATTGTCATCAGGAGCTGTACACGATTTTCTAGATTTCCGCTGCTGATGTCAATATTGCACACAGGAGATAGGTTTCACAGGAGATGCTTTGCAAACCGATACCCTTGGAAACCAAGCGCCATATTATATGGTTGTCTGGCTACGTGTATTCAAACCAGTCTGTACCATTACTTCCATTGAAGTCTACGAGTCCAACGCCTCTATTCCAGACTTGTTCACCAGTCAGCAATCTTGTATTGTCCCCACTACCACCTAGCAAGAACATTTGGTTCATTCGGATGGAATATTAGTACCCTTACTGGGACAGTGCGACACGAATGTCACTGCATCAACGAAACGGCACTGGAAAGGAGGCTGTGCGCTACTGTGAGTCGTTGGCTGCACTGTATACTTAAGACACCATCCCCCTCTTACTTCCAGTTCCACGTTCAACATAGTCCTCCCACATGCCCCCCACCTCACCAGTATTTTCCACCCTTGGGCCAAGGTGGGACAACGTTAGTACGGTTAATCCATAACATACCGCTTTAACCTAACCTAATTCCGCCAAGTCGTCCGCCTTCAATAAATGGGCCTGGGTCATCGCGGTGTTCTTCGGTGTAGTGATCTTCCTAGTAATGTGCAGGTAAGTCTTTTTTTCT
Organism: Scleroderma bovista; assembly: GCA_037178675.1. Taxonomy (NCBI): domain Eukaryota; kingdom Fungi; phylum Basidiomycota; class Agaricomycetes; order Boletales; family Sclerodermataceae; genus Scleroderma; species Scleroderma bovista. The sequence continues at coordinate 14,373 of JAYMGJ010000791.1, read as the reverse complement.
ATCGCTGTTCCCATCATACCCTATCCTAATTCAAACACAGAGTGATACTCCAGTTGAGAAATAGACGCCGCGTTCCCTCTCGTTTCGTTGCTAGAGGACATACATATTCTCACCGCACAGCAGTGCATCCGCCTGATGTCATGGGCGGTGCTCCGCATATGCCATATCATAGCCACGAAGCCCGGGACCACCTATGTCCGACACAAGCAGTGCCGACCTTCCCCCCACCTGCATATTCTAGTACTTGAGCGAAGGTGAACTCGTATGATCTTACCATCTTCATCTTGTACGGTTACCTCATACCCCATGCCCATACTAATCCATATACCCTCGTAATCCTCTTTTTCATGTAGCCAAAATGTATCAAACGATGCTTGAACACTTCCGGTGGAGTTGACAATTACACCAGATGGTTGTTGCAAGGCACTTGCATTCCCATTTCCAAATTAACCTAAATCGACTGGGGGGTCCAGGTTTTTCTGACATGTAACGGTCCTGGAAGAAAATTGAATGAGCTATCCAGGTGCATATGTTAGGCCCGACTCGCAGTCCAGGAAGTTCGTCATTATTTGTGCTTATATGGTCCTCCGACGAATCCTGGCGATGTAGTACAGCCGAGCTTCTCATCTCCGCACTGGGAACACCGTCTAATGGGTTCGTGAGCAAGAAGCTTAAGATATTAGATGTAAGCCATATTTTGAATCGAGCATCAGAAGAAGGCTGAGCATGGCTGATCGTGCAATGGTCAGCGACAATACTCTACAAACTGGTAACGTTAGTGGAAAGTCTCTAGACATCAATCTAGTGTTGGGATTGGTGGATTATGTATGATATCACTCAAGATGCACTCGTGAAGTCGGGCATGGTATGTTGACGAATCCAGATTCTAGATAGGCTACATGCAAGTCTAGAGGCTCTCGGCATAACCCGGTAAGCCAAACTGGGACATGAGGACGTCACGAGCTGAATCAAGGTGCGGTATTCGTCTTACGACTCGACGATCTTCGTGCCATGGTCTTCATCCCAGTCCTTTGGAGGAGGGCGCTTGGCGACAATAGCAACAATGGTAGTCAGGTAAGCACGTCACGATGAGCTTGGCAATACCGGACTTAATCTTCCCTCCAGACGATCTTCCAACACATGTATTTCATCGTTGCAGTTGCCATCGCTCTTTTACTAGTGGCTTGGAGGTGCGTAGGAGATGGCATCGTGCCTTCTTTGAACTGTTCTGATCCATATGCTCTGACATCAGATTAAGCATAGTCCGCAAAACGAACCGTCCCGCGACAGATTTCCTCACATTCGGGCAGCGTCGCGCTAGCCAACAACCACAAGAACATGGCTATAATCCATCATATCAACCACCAGGAGTACCACTAGCTCCCATCAATGCCGTGTACCGTCCTGATCAGCGTCCTATACATGCAGCGGATACAGATGCAGATGGACGCCGCCTTGGTAGGCCGGATGATCCTGAATGGGATGGGAAAGACGTTCTCCCAGCATACGACAGAGTTGGTGGTCCTCCTAAATATATCGCTTCTGAACAATACGCTCTCGGATCTCAAACACAATACCAACTCGCGGACGGAGCACCTGTTGTCATGCCCACTCCCCACATACCCGACAGCGAAAATGGCGCCATGAGTCAACAAGCTGTTGGTGTACGTGGTGCGTCAGCCCAGGGGGAGGGTGTGCAAGGCGAGGATCCTCGTTTGGCTACGTCATCTCCAGGGGTTTTGACGCCCCCTCCACCGGCATACCATGCGCCTCGGAGCTGACATCTTTGGTAACCCAAGAGGAACCTGCACTGTTATTCACTGGGTGGACATTATTACCTCCCGTCGAACACTTGATCAGGGGTCGGTTGATCTAGCTTTGTGTTTGATGCTCACGGCAATTACAATACTGTACACGATGCTTAACTTATCGAACATGTTACTATTGCGATTTTGGAATGGGGATAATATGCCAACGCTGGAACTCTTGACCAGCTCAAATGGAATAGCAGACACCCATGAGGTGTGCCACGCCGCTGCATCCAGTTGGTCCGGGCATCGCCGAGGATACAACAGCTATGCTCACAATCGTTTGATATGGTGAATTTTGTTTCGTCGTAAGGTCACTACATTGCGCCAGTTGGCAGTGACTGTCAGTCGCGACTGGCATGGAAGGCAGCTAATATGCCGCTCTATTGTCGTTACAAAGTGGTTATGTCGGACCATCATGTCGGACCGGCATTGGAACAACTACTACTAGTTGATAAACATGCACGGCGCGATCGTAGGCCCTGAGGGGGTAGAGGGTGATGGCAACCGTACGCCATCATGCAAAACATCAATGAAAGCAATCCTCTCTTTCTTGTAGCCAAAATGTATCAAACAATGCTTAATTACAGTAATTCGCTTGGAAGTTGGAACACTTCCAGTGGAGTTGACAATTATACTACTTGCATTCCCATCTCCAGATTAACCTAAATCGACTGGGGGTCCAGGTTTTTCTGACATGTGACAGACCTGGAAGAAAATTGAATGAACTATCCAGGTGCATATGCTAGGCATTGACTGAGGGCTGCCAAAGTTCGTCATTTATTTGTGCTTATATGGTCCTCCAACGAATCCTGGCAATGTACAGCCGAGCTTCATCTCCGCACTGGGAACACCGTCATTGGTGGATTATGTACGATACCACTCAAGATGCACTCTGAACAACTCAGGAAGTCGGGCACGGTATGTTGATGATTCCAGATGCAAGTCTAGAACTCGGCTCGGCCTCGGTAAGTCCAAACTGGGACATGAGGATGTCACGAGCTGAATCAAGGCGGTATTCGCCCAAGTTACGACTCGACGATCTCCGTGCCATGGTCTTCATCCCAGTCCTTTGGAAGAGGGCGCTTACTGACAATAGCAGCCAGGACAATGGTAGCCAGGTAAGCACGCCACGCCGAGTTTGGCAATATCGAACATAATCTTCCCTTCAGCCTGGGGTGACCCCCCTTCACATCATGTACCTCTGTTTATTACTCATCGGCATTATACTAATACTGGAATGGTGCGTAGGAGGACTGTTGTGATCCATATGTTCTGACATCAGATTAAGCATATTTTGCAACTGTACCGCGACAGATTCCCCCGCATTCGACCAGCATCGCACTAGCCAACAACCACAAGAACAACCATCATATCAACCACCAGGAGTACCACTAGCTCCCATCAATGCTGTGTACCGTCCTGATCAGCATCCTGTACATGCAGCGGATACAAATGTAGATGGACGCCGCCTTGATGGGCCGGGTGATCCTGAGTGGGATGGAGAAGACGTTCTCCCAGCATACGACAGAGTTGGTGGTCCTCCTAGATATATCGCTTCTGAACAATACGCTCTCGGATCTCAAACACACTACCAACCTCAGCCCGCGGGCGGAGCACCTGTGGTCATGCCCACTCCTTATATACCCGAAAGCGAAAATCCCTCAATGAATCAACAAGCTATTGGCGTGCGTGGTGCGTCAGCCCAGGGTGTGCAAGGTGAGGATCCTCGTTTGGCCACGTCATCTCCAGGGGTTTTGACGCCCCATCCACCGGCATACCATGTGCATCGGAGCTGACATCTTTGGTAACCAAAGAGGAACCTGCACTGTTATTCCCTGCGTGAATATTATTGTGAGGAGCCATACGCCTACCGTCGAACACTTGATCAGGGGTTGGTTGATTTAACTTTGTATTTGAGCTCACGGCAATTACAATACTGTACACGATGCTCATCTTATCGAACATGTTACTATTGCGATTTAGGAATTGGGATGTGCGAACGCTGGAACCCTTGAGCAGCAGACACACCCATGAGGGGTGCTGTGCCGCTGCATCCAGTCCGGGCATCGCCGAGGATACAACAGCTACGCTCACAATCGTTTGGCATGGTGAATCATCGGAAGGTCACTAGTACCTACATTGCGCCAGTTGGCAGTGTCTGTCAGTCGCGACTGGCATGGAAGGCCATAGCTAATATGCTGCTCTATTGTCGTTAAAAGGTGGTTATGTCAGACCATCGTGTCGGACCGGCATTGGAACCACTACTAGTAGTTGGTAAATACTATGCACAGCCAATACATGCCGATCGCAGGCCCTGAGGGGTAGAGGGTGACGACAACCGTACGCCATCATGCAGTACATCAATGAAAGCAATCCTCTTTTTCATGTAGCCAAAATGTATCAAACAATGCTTTTCAGTAATTCGCTTGAAAGTTGGAACACTTCCAGTGGAGTTGACAATTACACTAGATTTCGTTGCAAGGCACTTGCATTCCCATCTCCAGATTAACCTAAATCGACTGGGGGTCCAGGTTTTTCTGACATGTAACAGACCTGGAAGAAAATTGAATGAACTATCCAGGTGCATATGCTAGGCTTTGACTGAGGGGCTGACAGTAGTGAAAGTCCAGGGAAGTTCGTCATTTATTTGTGCTTATATGCTCCGACGAATCCTGGCAACGTACAGCCGAGCTTCTCATCTCCACACTGGGAACATCGTCATTGGTGGATTATGTAGTACGATACCACTCAAGATGCACTCGTGAAGTCGGGCATGGTATGTTGACGATTCCAGATTCCAGATACATGCAAGTCTAGAGGCACTCGGCTCGGCATAACTCGGTAAGCCAAACTGGGACATGAGGACGTCACGAGCTGAATCAAGGCGGTATTCGTCTTACGACTCGACGATCTCCGTGCCATGTTCTTCAACAGCCAGGTAAGCACGCCACGCCGAGTTTGGCAACATCGAACATAATCTTCCCTTCAGATGACCCGCCTTCACGTCGTGTACCTCTGTTTATTACTCATCGGTGTTATCCTACTACTAGTGGCATGGTGTGTAGGAGGACTGTTGTGATCCATATGTTCTGACATCAGATTAAGCGCACTTTGCATCGCATTCGGCCGGCGTCGCGCTAGCCAACGACGACAAGAACATGGCTATAATCCATCATATCAACCACCAGGAGTACCCCTAGCTCCCATCAATGCCGTATACCTTCCTGATCAACGTCCTATACATGCAGCGGATACAGATGCAGATGGACGCCGCCTTTGGAGGCCGGATGATCCTGAGCGAGATGGGGAAGTTCTCCCAGCATACGACAGAGTTGGGGGTCCTTCTAAACAATACGCTCTCGGATCTCAAACACAATACCAACCCCAGCCCGCGGACGGAGCACATGTGGTCATGCCCACTCCTCACATACCCGGCAGCGAAAATGGCGTGCGTGGTGCGTAAGTCCAGGGGGAGGGTGTGCAAGGCGAGGATCCTCGTTTGGCCACGTCATCTCCAGGAGTTTTGACGCCCCTTCCACCGGCATACCATGTGCATCGGAGCTGACATCTTTGTTAACCCAAGAGGAACCTGCACTGTTATTCACTGCATGAATATTATTGTGAGGAGTCATACACCTACCGTCGAACACTTGATCAGGGGTTGGTTGATCTAGCTTTGTATTTGAGCTCTCGGCAATTACAATACTGTACACGATGCTTATCTCGTCGAACATGTTACTATTGCGATTTTGGAATTGGGATGTGCGAACGCTGGAACCCTTGATCAGCTCAAATGGAATAGCAGACACCCACGGTGAGGCGTGCTGCGCCGCTGCATCCAGTTGGTTCGGACACCGCCGAGGATACAACAGCTACGCTCACAATGGTTTGGCATGGTGAATAAGCTTGTTACTACGTCGGAAGGTCACTACCGACATTGCGCCAGTTGGCAGTGACTGTCAGTCGCGACTAGCATGGAAGGCCATAGCTAATATGCCGCTCTATTGTCGTTACAAAGTGGTTATGTCGGACCATCTTGTCGGACCGGCATTGGAACTACTGCTAGTTGGTAAATATGCACGGCCAATACATGCCGATCGCAGGCCCTGAGGGGTAGAGGGTGACGACAACCGTACGCCATCATGCAGTACATCAATGAAAACACTCTGAAGTCTAATTCTGACATTCGAGAGAACGGGGCCTGGACTGCACAGACAGTCTGGAGCATATTTGGAGCCGTAGACGGGACTGACGACAAGGCTTAGAAGATCACGCTTCCAGAAAAGGAAAGTGTCGTGGTTGGCACAAGTAGCTTGTGGCGGTGACCCGACTTATTCCCGATGAGTCAATTGTGTTCGTCTGCCTCTTTCGGTGAGGCGAGACAAAAAGCTGGGAAGAGAGTTATCCAGAGAGACAATTTCTAGTACGTTAATAGCTCATTATCTCCCCCTTGCATTTCTCCGTCTGATCGAACACTCACAAGTTATTGTTCTAGCTCCTCGGTGTCTCACTTCCCGGCTTTCTTTGCTTATTTTCACGGCGTCTTAGCGGTATGGTTTTGAGAATGAAACTTTGAATCTTGCTTTGGTATGTTTCAGTAAACCTCTCGGATCCAGTTCTTCGATTTGTGCTATTGTATGAAGGAATGAATCAAATAATCCGGTCTGATGGACCATTCGGTGGTAAAGTGTTGGTAGGGCAAAACGTGGCTGGGCAGCTCGGGCGTCCACAACAATAAGGGAATTCATGCTTAGGCACCCTTTCACTCCTAGGACCATCGTGGCGGATTCGGACCGTGGCAGGTTGGGAAGCACATTCCCCGCTCAATTGTTCTGCGCAATGCTCGTTGGAAACGTATATATAGTTGCGCTCGTTTGATGGACCCACAGTATCTACTCTGATCACAGGCGCTTCGTACCAGCCTAAGCTGTCTTAACTCGCTTATCTTCCAAGCGACCACTCATAGCGACACCCACAAGTTCTTTTGCACGACGCAATGGACCTTTTCTCCGCCTTTTCCTTCACAGAAACACGTGACAATGTCTCGGATGAGACCCAGGGGTCAGAAGTACCAGTTGATGAAGAGTACCAGACGCAGATGTCGCATTGGAATTACTGTGTCATTGCATGACGACCATCTCTATTAGGTGCGTTCTTCTTTCTTTGCTATCGTTTCGCATCTCAATTGGCGTTCTAGGAGTCGTCCAGTATTCGAATTGCGAAACCACCCTTAAAATTTCTTCCTCTCTACACCGCCGTGCACATTCATCGATACCGCCTGCATTTGGACCAAATTTGTATATCTCTTCACCGCTCACACCCACGCTCCTTCGATAGCCATTGATCTGGCTTTTCGTTATTTCCGCATTCTTCGTTCTGGAAAAATTCCACACAACATTTTTTGTCGACGTGACGAATGAACACTGTAGCCAGCTACTCTCTTCATTCCACTTGAGTTGGGTGTGTATGTATCTATTTATTGGGCTGCAGCGATGCATTTTTTCGGGCTCAGGGAAATCGTTAGGAAATCCTTCCTGCAGTTCGCTCCAGAGATTGTCTTCGTCGCCATTCTGGACCACATGCGGTTGACTTAACGTTTACCGTACTGTACATACAAGTATCATAGATCAAGACTACTCACTCTCGTTACATTTAGTTACCGTATTGTCAGTTGCTAGTAGCCAATGTTGTTACGTAATGGGCACTGATGATTGTGGATCAATTTGGCAGACGACGAGGATGACAGTAAACACAACCGACATTGTCTTCCTTGACTCCATCCAGCTCATGGCCGCGGTTAGTACAGACTGCTGAGGGCAGACCAAAGCCCCAATAAGCTCTCGCGAGCGTTTATCTACATCTCAAGCCATCCTTCCTCGATGCTTGTGGTACATCGGACGACGTGACGGATTCAGTACACTATAGGCACCTTGCCAAGGCAGTGTCAGCACTCGTTGGTGGGAAGGCACGCCGCGACTGGAGTTCCTTGTGTTGGTCACCGCACGCTTTAATCGAAGGCGTTACGGCGGCTGCGTTCGAACTCGCTGGGGAAAGCGCCGAAACAGTGCGTGTGGTCAGTGACCGGTGACCGGTGACCTCCCGAAGCAGGTCCTGCTTGCATCGGGGTTCTCCGTTCCGGTTACGGTGCTAAGGGTGTGGCAAGCCGACACCTCAGAAGCAGGGGAGACTGCGAGTAGCCCCGTTACACCTCCTATGGCAATCGTTCGCGTCAAAGACCTCGTCCTGCCCGTTCTCATCGGCGTTAATTCACTGCAACGCCTTACTCGCAAGCGCCTCGTCACCAATATCACGTTCTCCGAGCGTCTTCCTCCCTATACTAGCTTCACTTCGCCTAAACCTCACCCGAACGAGATGGATTACCCAGAAGGTATTGCAACACTTATACGAGGTATGTTCGTTCAGATATACCATCTCAGGCACAGGTACGTCATTATGTACTATGGTTTTTCAATACCTCCTCCTATCTAACTCTTGAAAAACTCTTCCTTGAGCCCTGCCATGCCTGTCTCTGGGTCATTCCCCACGCCCATGTTACAGGTGTTTTTAACAGTGAAAAAAAAGCCAGTCAATCAAGCTAGCAAACACTTGGGATGGAAAGACATGGGTGTGGCTGCGTGCCAAAGAGACGGGAATGCTCACCCCATCTCGCAAGGCCACCGTAGCTAATGGACGCATGTCAACTTCAAGCGGTAGCCTATAATCGTTACAACTATGGTTGGCGCCGGAACCTCCTATTCTCAGGTAACGCTCTTCATGGCCTCCTCATCCAGTGAACAGAAACGGCGACGTTCTGAGTTCGAGATGCACTTCGACGGGCTCGACCACGAGGAACTATTCCAGAAGCATACTTCAAGAAGAGGGATCAGAAGGCACAGATGTGCACAGAAAGGAGACATATCCGCCCACCACTACCTCCTGTCTCTTGTTCGTACAGACACCAACCAATCGAGCTACGGCTGACCTATCAGACAGATATAGCCTACTTACCGATAGTCCTGGGTGGTTCACACTGGCATGCAGAGGTTCACTCAAGAATATTATTGTCTTGTAAGGGAGCCTTCTGGACTGTCGCATCGAGCTGGTATGAGTCACCATCCAATAGCGGTGACGCCTTCAACAAATGGAATGATGTCAAGACATGGTATGGAGCTAGATGTCAATAGGTTCTTTCGATCCATGCAGTGACACTGTTAGTAGGTTCACCATCATCTGCGATGGAATATGTGAAATTAAAGAACCACCCGAGATACACAACTTCACTTTCCCTGGCGCCAGTGCTGAAGACACCTTTCTGACTAGCCATTATAAGCTTTCCTGATAAACAGTCTGACGATAGGATACCAGCATTGCTGGACAAAACCACTTATTGTATGTTACTCTGATTTCCTGTGAAGTCTGACAGATGACTCAGTTTGCCAGTCATGTTTGTCGGTGTAAATGATCGTGGAAGCACAGAATGCAATGGACTGGAATCAATTGTTGAGATGATCTTCAACACTCTTCACCAGCTCTATGTCAGAGCCCGGGATTTCGTCTACATTGATGTCACGCACCGCTCTTCACAAGGTAATTCTAGTTGATCGATACACGATGCCCATCACCTATATTTCTCATTTCCGTGCTTAGTTGTGGATCCCGAGATTGCAAAGGAGATAGAAGACCGCATGAAAACCTGGAACGAGCTGCTGCAGGCGCTGGCGACCGAATTTAGATTGACCAGCAAGGAAGTGACGGTCCTCTACTCATCGCGTCAATTACTGACGGATGTGCTGGGTGATGTCTGAAAGTGGTGGCACTTGGTTAGATGATTTGCATCGACATCGGGGGGCTATGATATCTTGGGGAGCGATTGCATAAAGCGCTTACAACCAATTAGCGCATTTGTATTATCAACGTCATAATTCAAGAAAGACCAAGCATACATGCAGTAAACGCAATATGCCGATTGATCATTTTCACGAGGCAGAGAGACCGTACAAGAAGGACGAGCACTCGACAAATCTATATATCGAAGGGTGAGGTTGAATGGCTTGCGTCTCGTGTCCAGTTAGCCTCACACCAATCCCATAGTCTTACTACACTTCCTTGGGAGACACAAACTAGATAGTACTGGTGAGTTTGGTCCAACCAAGTACATCAAGACCTACCAGCAACTGGCCTGATGCATTCTAGAACCTCAACCAGTGCAAAGCATCCATCTCTGCTCCAACCCTCCATTAGCGGCAGGATGACTTTGGTTTCGATGAATGACCATCTTTTCGATCGCAGCAGAGCCACCCCGAACCCTCATTAGGTTCGTCAAAAGGAACTCAATGTTGCGAGCTAAAACAAGTTAGGACCAACTGTAACCATCACGCCATGGATTTTACCAAGTTTCGAGGTGTGGAGAATATACCACGCAGTCAAAGAAGTTAAAAGTATTCATGAAGTTGCAACAAGAAAGGATCTGCGAGGAGCCGCAGTGCATTGAAGCTAGCGATACAACCACCGTCATTAGCATGGTGCCCGAGCGAGAAAGGCGGACGGAGTACCCTCAAGCCCTCGTCTTGGAAATTGGGCGTTGACGCAGGCAGCGGCTGCAAGAGTAGTTACAACGAGGCCGGGTCTCATCTTGCAATGTGTAAGATAGGAGCTATGAGAAGAGCAAGGTTTAGAGAAAGGGATCGAGGACCTATGCGAGGGCATTTATAGTGTACAAGGGGGTCCTTATCGGTGCAAATGACAGTGGCCGCCGAATGAATTAGGATATTCAAACTCGCCTAAAGATATTAACATGGTCCGAATTCCTAGGAAACTAGGATCTGCGGTTCCGGGTGCATATTTGATCCAATGAACCGAGGAGGTTACGCTGGAGGTGATCGCAGATCAATGGCATCTCGCGGGCTGTCTAATTTTATTCTGGGAATCCATGAAGTTATATGTGCTCGCTGGGACTGCGCTACAAAGCATGACATGAGGTTAGGATGGTCATCAAAACGGACAAAGGAGAGGTGCGTGACGGAATTATGTTCGGTACCAAAGTCCCGCAGTATCTGCACCTGTTGACTAGCTGTTGGGAAAAACAATGAGGCCACACCCACATCTGACGGTACCTTCCGTCCATGTAGCGACTCCTATTCGGTCTGCCTTGGTGTTCGTGCGAACTTCTGAAGGTAGCATAATCCAAGAACGTTGAGCTGCCACGGTTGCCACGTCACGGTGTTCCAGTGATGGCTCGGTTCGAGATAGTGCTGCATTCATACACCATCCCATCATCACATGGAAATGATGCCGCCTGAAGCTCACCGCATGAGTGGGGTAACAGCCCAGAATACCATGCTAGTGAATGTTCAGTGGATGTACCAATTGTTTCGTCGAACGATCTGATATATCACCTGCATACTGCCGTAAAGTATAGGGCCGCGATAGTTCAGTGCCTTGTGAGTGAGTATCAAACGGATCTTAGTCACTGGTGACCCCAGAACGATTTTCCACGAGGGAAAACGAAAACCCAGCGGTGATATGAACGGGTATACTGGGCCAAGGACAGCGGCATCGTCATCTCGTGAAGGACGCACTATATAATAGATTGTGAGGAAGAGTTGAAGCGCGATGGCGACGTGGAGGGTGGAGGATTCGCACTCAGGCCGTCTTTCCCTGTATTGTCTGTCACATGTCCTCGGATCTCGACTTACCGTCTTGCTCGCCAATGGGATTCTTTGTTCCCTGGACAAAACTATCACTGGCAAACAAGTTTACCCAATACTAGGAATTTCGTCCTCAGTAACGTTCCGCCTACGCGTCATCTTCCACACGGAATCGTTTCTCGATGTACGACTCACGTCACCTACATTTAATCTTCCGATCATAGTTGGTGATTCAGGGTCTGTAAAGGAGATGAAGACCACTTGAAAACGTAGAACGAACTGCTCCAGGCGCAGGCCACCGAATTTAGTTTGACTGGCAAGGAGGTGGCTGTAACATCAGTCCATGGAATATGTACAGGAATGATGGGCTGTACATGCATCCAAAACTAAATGAGTACATAGGCTATCAGCGAAGTGCATAGTGCACAGACAGACAAAGGAATGGAAGGGGGCGCACGAAATGCTTATGGTCTGAACTCTCAAACTTGAGAACGTACGTCGTCCCCACTTCAATGCTGTGAAGCCTTCTCAAGTCTCGCATCTTCCGGGAATAAAATAAAAACTTCATGTATGTCTCCCGAGTCCCGAGGGTCGTGCTTTCCACGAGAGCCATAGCCTTCGTCGCTGCTAGTGCTGAGAACGAGTGCGCCTTTTATTGGCTGTGCATCGACGAAGTGCACGACGGAAGGACAGCCTTGAAGGCGAGGAGAGTTTGAGAGGCGGTGAGCGTGGACGCTGCGAAGGCAAGCGGCGCCGTCGATCGTGCCAGAGTGTACCCCGGAGTCCAGACAGCTGACACGGAACCAAATAACATACATAAATGACAAAGAGCTTCTCTTCTAAGATTCTGCGGTCGCATTATGTAATGGAATGGTGTGCATCGGACTCTGAATTCCTCAGCCTCAGCCACAGGAGCGCAGGAGCACACCAGGCATGGCTGTTCCCTTCCCTCTGTGACCCAAACCATCTCCTCACATATAACGCCAAAGATGCCCAAGAAAAACCGCAAAACTGCAGCCATGTCGTCCGGGGAAGGCACGGTAGGCAGATCGACGTACGTGATGGTGATGAGGGTATGATCTGATGTCGTTCCAGCTTTCTTCTCAAGCAGCCGCCCCTTCCTCTGGGCCAGCGAGGGTCCTCACGAAAGGAAAAGGGGGATTCAAGCACATGTTTCGCGAGGGTGTTGATAAGAAGGTATGTCGATCCTGCGTGTGACGAGTCGCCGACTGTCAGCTCAAAGGATCGTGTATCTGACCATTCTAAGAAACCCACTGGAAACGTCGGACAACACAAAAGCGAAGAGGTATGATAATTATCTTCCCATTCGCGAGCTGGATCTGAAGGAACCACACGCAACGAACCACAATCAGTCCACAGTGACGGGCCCTGAAGACATCCAGGCCGTCGTGCCTCACCCGGAAACTACTGTTAATGCAATTGGTCCTGCAAACACTGCGATGGCCCAGTTAGATACCATCAACGCTACATATCTCCAACCTCTTAGCGCTTTCAATGCGGTCATTACCGGCATTTCTGACGTTTGTCTTCCTAATTGATGACGGTGAAGTTTTGATGGATGATCATACATAGATCCATCCATACGCTCATATGGCGTTGAGTGCATTGGCCGCCGCCTCAAATGTATGCATTCATCATCCTCGATGTTCTCCACTAACACGATTCCGGATAGTTGATCCTGTCGCAAGCGAACTTGGATGCGTCCATTGAGGATCTCATTACCAGAATCAAATCCACTTACGAGCGCATCTTGGAAAACATGTCTCTGTCGAAGATTAACGCAACGAAAGGGGTGCTGGCAGAGATCGCCCAGGTCGTACAGGAGGGTGCGCAGTTCATCGTGAAGTACTCGGAAACCAAAAGCTTCTGTACGTCAATTACTTCTCTACTCTCATACTCTCACAACAGCCTCATCTTTTTCGTAGGGCGTCGACTCGGCAAGAATGTTTTCTCTGAGACAACCAGCAAGGTCGCCAATTACAACTTCAAGCTCGATAAGTTGATGCAAGAGCTCCGAGATCAGGCACTTCTCAATGTCCAATATGATGTGCAACAGACCCAGGAAAACCTTAGTTTGGACTTCCTGGCTTATGCGGGCGGGGTCGGATTGATCAGGGCCAAGAAGTGCCTGGAGGGCACGAGAACGGACATCCTGAATGAAGTCGTTGATTGGGTCAATAACACAGACACTGCTGCACCACGCATATACTGGCTTTACGGACAAGCTGGCAAGGGCAAATCTGCCATTGCCCATACGATTGCTCTCCAGGCTCAGAATCTTGGTATGCTGGGGTCGTGCTTCTGTTTCAGTCGTGATAGACAACATGAAGGACTTGATACGAAGCTATTCCCGACTATCGCACGTGACCTGGCTGATCGTGACCTTCGCCTCCGACCGCTTCTGGCTAAAGTGGTTACCAGCCGCTCGTTGAGGGACACGGCCGACATCGCGGAGCAGTGGCAGAAGTTCATCGTTGAACCTCTTTCTCGTTTGGAAGCTTCCTCGACTGGAAATGTCGTGGTGGTCATTGATGCTTTGGACGAGAGTGGTGCAGAGGCTAGCAGGGCGGCTTTTCTTGAGGTCCTTGCTGCATACGATGCAAAACTTCCCGCAAACATCCGGATTCTTTTGACTTCTCGCCCCCTCGTGGATATCGGAAAAGTGTTGAAGACCGCTCAGCATGTCCAAGCCAGGTCACTCGATGACATCGATGCCGAGTCGACCATACGCGACATACGTCTCTATATTTCTACGCGGTTGAAGACCATCGGTGTCACTTTCTCCGACAAGAACTTACAACAACTGGCCGCAAAATCAGATGGCGTGTTCGAATGGGCACGTCTCGCATGCGACTTCATTTCCCACCCAGTCAGGGTCATTGCGCAGAAGCAGT
>JAYMGJ010000790.1:0-16140 GCA_037178675.1 Scleroderma bovista | reverse complement strand
CTCTCCATCCACTCTGCCAGCATCAGGAATAAAATTTGGGGCATACCTGGCAAAGCATTCTGTTTTATGCCCATGTACATGCCAAATACCGATCCCAGGCAAAATGCACAGTCCATCTGGTAGAGTGATGAATTTGTTGGACTGAATCCGCTGAGCCAAATTTCTACTATACTGGCAATTGATGTCATAAAATGTTATCACTTGTTGGTCGGGATTCAATGCATGCTGGACTGCATGCACCAGGGCATAGTCCATGTTTACCTGCCTGTAACCAGCTCAACAAACTCGAGATGACAATTATGAGAACCTACTGTTCTCCCTTCTGAAAGTCAGCCATTGCATGGGGGATGAAACATCCATGTCTTGCACATGCACATCCCCCAATCCTGGTGGATGACAGCTGTTTCCTTGCCAAATTTGCCTGATTAACTGCCCAGTGATTGCTACACTCTGATCGCTTTTCAAAGGATGTGTCATATCCATACTTTTCCCAGTCGCAACTCCAGTCTAACCATGGCCCGCCTGACCTCTCCTTAGGCATAGATGCAACTCCGGATCTAGTCCAGCCATCTCCAGCCCTATAGCTGCACTCCAGCTCAACTCCGGTCACTACGTCCATCTCCGCCTCAGGACTAACCCCTGTCTTCCTACAGACAGATCTGCGGTCTAACTCCTCCGTGTCAGACCTGTACCTACCACTAGTCGCTACTCCGGTTTCAGTCCAGCCACTCCCTTAGCCTTGTCTGCGACGTAGCCCAACTCCGGCTGGTACATCCAACTCCGGCTCAGTTCTGCTCCTGCTCCTGCTCCGCTTCCTCTGTCAGGTCCACCAAAGGCTTAGGACATTTCCATGTCCAACTCCGGACCTTCCTCCAGATACTCCGCCCTTCCTCCACTCGCACACTCCCTCCGCTCGTGCACTTCCTCCGGTCATGCACTTCCTCCAGTCCTGGACATCGCTCCGGACTTAACATTAGTTAAGTCCACCTCTGACCCTTACCTGTCCTCTTCCGACCTAGTTCCCTTGTCCCTGCTTTTCCTCCGTCGTCCCTGTAACTCTAGTTCCCCGTGTCTGCTTCCGCTCCGGTTTATTTTCCTGTCCCTGGTTTATTTTCCTGTCTGCTTCTGCTCCATCCCTTGTCCCGACTAGGGTGTTTACTTGTCACCGTATATACTCACCTCTAGTCTCTTTACTATATAAACTACCGTACTCCGGCCTAGTAGATTCTTAGATCAAATCTCGACTAAGATACTCCCCACTCTGTACTACCCATTATGCTCTCCTAATCCATCTGTTCATCTGAACTCCTGAACTCCGGCCAACTCCGGCCTCCGTCCTATCTCGTCCCCTTGGTCCTATGTCCGATCCTAGCAAGTCTCCTACTTGCACGAGGGCAAAAGCCACCTCTGTCCCAGACTCGACGCTAGACCTCTCAGGACTTATCCCACCTCTGGGATGTCCTTCGCTCCGGACAAGCTGCGCTCAACTCCGGACCACTTTCCCGCGGTCCGGACTTACTCTGCAAAAACCTGGACTTACTCCCTGTGCTCCTCTAGTGCCCGGACTTCATTCATTTGACCCAGACTTGACTCTCCGCACTAACTAGCACCTACTAGTGTCTGGACATACCTCCTCATTAGTTCCCTGCACCTCTGGACCTCCTAGTAAGATCACTGAGGAGAACCGGTCTTGACAGGATGAGATATAGAACTTCCAGTGGTGCATTCCCTCACCTCTATCCGATTTGCTGTGCCTGCCAAGTACTCCTTGTAGTTACCTGAGCCTACCATGAACCCCCTCCCATCCATCAGCCACACCTCATCTGCAGGGTTCCTCGGTCTCATGTGCTCCACCTTGAAATTTCCATCCATCACTATCGACCTCGAAAATTTCCAGCTACAAAGAAAAATGAATCTCCCCATCCCAGTGGAGCTTAAACACATTACATACTGGGACAAATCCACATCAGTATCATCAAGGTTCACTCTGGGCTGTGGACATGCCAGACAAAACAGCACAAGGTCACCTGTCAATGAACCAATTTCACTATCATCAACTTCCTTCCATTTCATTAATTTTAGCACCCTCCACATCCTGGATACTCTAAGTAGCTCCCTGTATCTGTCCCATTACTGAGGTAAGACACATGTAATGTGTTTCCGGTCCACTCACCGGCACAAGGTGTGGAAAGGCATTGGATGTAATCCTGTGGAGTTTGCTGTAATAGTTCATGGCAGAGGTTCCACATTCCACATTATCCTGGATGAAGTCATCCAATACCTGAAAGGTAAAGACAGTCCTTGGTTCCTTAGTGGTGGCAGGAAAGAGGCCGGCCATCATCAGCTGAAGGTGTGAATCCGGTGACCCCTGACAGTTGCAGTACATCACATCGCAGAATTGTACTCCCAAAGTGTGCACCACAGTCAAGAAGGTTCTGCTGTTCGGTACTTTGAGATGGGGAGGTGAGCCTGAATCCACAGATTCCTCATGGTCCTGTGCTCCTTCCTCTAGGTCATCGGAGAAATCTAATTCTGCATGACCACCACTCAGACAAGGATCCCCACCATGTCCAAGGTGCAGCACCAACCCCGCCTACAACATCAGACATTGTTATTGAGTCAGAATGAAAGCACTCACAAGCCGGAGAGAGGAGTCTTCAAAGAAGGCCAAATTCCATTGTTGAACCTGGTGGAAGGGCTGGAGCTTATGCTGGTTCCTGCAACAGGCAGTGCAGAACACTGGCCGGTGTGCACAATCTATGCATCTGTAGCTGCCATCCCCACCACACAATATGCAAATCCATGGACAGGGGGGAGCTTCCATGGCAAGAATGATTGAGAGATATTTCTGTTTATGGGGCAGCCATGCCCGGAGATAGCTGTTCTAAAAGCGATGTCCATGAGATACAGGGTAATATATTGTGGAATAATACTCTACCTGATTTTTGGTTGTTTTAAATTGTTTCAAAGGAGGTGGATCGTCTAGCTCCTGGTAAGCATCTTCATCACCATTTTGAAACACATTGTGTTCTGCCATGATGGATGAGCAAGCCACAGTAGGAGATGCCTTAGATTGCATAGCCTGTTGACCCTTTCTTCTGGGAGTGACCTTTTGAAACTTATCAATTGATCCTCTAGTTGTTTTCACAGTCTTCCACACCACATGGGTCACAGAGGTAGAAGAGGTCACTCCAGATATCCTCAACTTCCCCATGATTGATAGGCTTGGTGCAAACTTCATTAGGAAATGCCTCATTGCAACATCATGGATCACCATCATCGCATCCGGTGTGAGTCAAAGTGTGGATTTGGGTCGGAGTAATAACCCAAACACAACACCAACAAAGGACTACAAAATAGTGCGAGTGGTGGTTTACCTCCGTGGTGTCCAGAGAGGATGTGCTGAGGAGGGGGGAAGGGGATCTACACCAACAGGGTGATGCAGACGATGATGCAGGATACTCCTGGGGTACAGGAGCAATAGATGATGAAGGGGATAGGGGTCTGGACTTTTCCTAAAGCCTAGGAAGTGTCAAAGCAGGGATTGGGTTGACTGAGACTGAAACAGCAATACTACACCTAGAGATTGGTGCAGCAAAGGGGCAGAGATGCCTCTGATGTCCAGAGGCGAGGAAGATTGACTGGTATGAAGCCTAGACTCCGCTTGAGCCTAGTATAAAGAATAGATCTTGAATAACTTGGATAAACTTGACAATATTGAGCCTTTAGACCTTCACTGAAGCCTACAAGGACTCAAAGACTGAAGGGATACTGATTGAGAGAGTCTGAGAGAGGGATAATTTCGTGCAATTGGGTCTTCTTTCACTGGGCTGAGCCCAGGGGTTTAAATACATGGGGGGGCACAGCATTAAAGTACAAAAAGAGAAGGGAGTAAGCAGAATTTGTCAAGGATTGGTAAGGGATTGGTAAGAGCTTTGTAAGGGGTTTGTAAGCGATCAGTAAGCATGGGATAAGCAGGAATGAGTAAGCATAGGGAGCATGAATAAGCTGCTGAGTAAAGGAATGAGTAAGCTGTATGACAAGATTGATTGGTAAGGGAGTGAGTCATCATCTGAGTAATATACCAAAAATGCGAAAGGGATAGAGTAATACTGATGACAAGAGAGCATCATTAAGCAAGGGATGAGTCACTGCACAGCAGAAGGAGTCATTGATGCACAGCCTAAGAAGTTTGATGGGGGGCTGTGTACCATCAGGAATTTGATGGGACAACAATGGGGAAGATCTGAGATTAATAGGGGGATTGATCCAAGACAAAACAGCCACAAGAAGGGTACCAGGGGTCCAGAGGTCTTTTTGGGGGGTCAGCATACACTAAGGTATAGTGCATGTGTTCTAGCGCCGCTGAAGTGCAACCATGGGCTCCCTTGACGAGCTCTCTTCTGGGAAAGAACGAGAGAGGGTTCTTCTTCCTAATAGCACTATAAAGTGGGGGCATTACTGTCATGGTGCTGGGGGACGTTGTCTGAAAGTAGGGAAGTGGATAGAGTATTGAATTTGACGCATCCAGGGAAGGGAGATGAACAACAGAGGAAGATGGACATGGCAAGTATCTGGGAGGAAGGGACCATAGGCTGAGGGCTCAGGGGACACAGAGACGACCAGAGAAGACTTCTCAAGCTTGACAATAGACCTAAGATGACCAAAGTACGTCCTTGACGCAGGACTGATGAGGAGAACGCGCTGACTGAGAACGAGAGGGACTGAGGGAGCAGGCTGGGAAGATATGTGTCAGGCAGTGCATGGGAACTCTGGGAGAGGCTGTCCTAAGAGCAGGACATAGTGGAGATCTGCAGCAATAGCAGAGAAATGATCCAGAGAAAATACGGACTCCATAGTGAGTGATGAAGCGAATGTCTGGAGTGCGGGGGGAATATCTCCGTGGGAAATGAACAGATTTGTGTCGGAACTTGACAGGCAGATAGACCATGTTCTAGGCTCTCTGACGGTATAGTCACGTGCCTGATAGCTTCAGAAACGATGGAGCTATTCAAAATATCAGAATGCCGGCACTGGGCGCCTAAAAATGACATTTGGGCACTAAAAATCATTTCTTCTCTTTCTCCTTCATTTCTCCTTCAATTCTTTGGCTTCTTTGATTGTTCTGGTATGGGAGTTGGACTGCAGACGTGTGCATTCCTTTCTCATACCACAATTGATGTTATTCCTTCAGTTTCTTCTGCTTCTTGGCGGTCCTCGTGCAATAGATGACTGTCTGCATTGGCATTCATCTCTCGCATCAGGATAGTCTTCTTGTGCGATAGATGGCTACAATGAGGGTCCGTCATGCTTATCCTTTGCATAAGGATCATTTGATATAGGCATTATCTTCCATGTTCACTGTACCAAACCTGTTTGGTGCGTGACACCGGATCTGTGTATCTTGTCTGAGATTGGTACCAATTGGCATCAGGAACATTAGGTACACTGCCTATATATAGTAGGTGATCTGCCGATTTGTGACATCAGCTACTTCTTATGGTTAGTGATCCACTGCACCGGAACCATAGCTAACCTCAAAAGGAAATTGTTCGGATTGAAGGAACTTTACATGACAGCTGAGGGAATTCCATTCAACATGGTGCACGCTATGATATGGAGGGCTTCACCAACAAAGTCTACCACATTCACAATGACTTCAAGCGACTCAGACTCCCATTCATCTTCTGAATCATCTCATCCTACAGAACCAGAGGATCCCATGACCACTGGACTGGTAGGGGAGAATACTCCAGGGAAACTCACCTCCGAGGAAATAGAGATTCTTCATGCAAACCTTGAAGAGTGGAAGGCTTTAAAGGGGGACAGGAGGAAGCCTGTGAATAGGAGGGTCCATGATCTCATTAGACACCTGCCTGCAAATGAGTACATCTTGGGAGAGGACTGGAAAGCTAAGTTGGGTGTAGGTGATGTTGTATTCTGCTCTGCAAAGGCTAACATTTTATAGCACATCAAAAGCTGGTTTTATAACCATGGCTGGTCCCGAGCACGCAAGGGGATGCTGAAGTGGGGGCAAAATTGGACTGCACAGAAGGTAATAAGGGAGCAGAAGTGAATGGAGATTCAGCGAGAATTCCAACAGCGTGGTATCAGGGTTGGCAGCAAGGAAATGATAGGAGGGTACCAGAAGACCGTTGGAAGGCTGATGAAAAAGGTTACCAAGGATGAAATGAAAGAGGTAGAGCGGGTTGCTCAGGAGTGGGATGAGGTCCAACCACTGCTGGAGGTACAGGCTATGTATGTACACATTTCTAATCTTTTGTATGATACACCTCACAGGTCTTCAGTGCAGCTGAGAAAAAAGGCCAGAAGTATACTCACGAGTATGCAGAGACTATGTGGAAGCAGTGTGGTACCCGAGTGGTGGTGATGGTGGCTTGGAAGGATCAGAACGGAAAGGTGATGGCCGGCATGTAAGTGAAAACATGGCAGTTACACATTGAGATGACTGGAACAATTACAGACATGATTTCAATGATGAACTTGGGAATGTGAATACATTTTCAGACTGGGAAGGAATGGAGCAAAAATGGTCGAGGTATGCTTCTGATGTATTCAAGGCCGGTGAGATTCCGGATGGAGACCAGGCAGATTATGAGGATGAGGATGCGGATCAACATCCTCGAAAGATTGTCAAGAAGGGTAAGAAAAAGGCACAAATAAGCCTCCAAACCCTTGACAGCAGGATTCCACAACTTCCGAACATCCTTGACATGCATGTGCTGGAGAAACAGGACATCATCCGGGCATTCATGACCTGTCACTACCATAAGTTACTTGGATTTAGGTGAGGGGTAACTAACTAAGGCACAATAGGTCATGCTTGTGGAAAGGAAAGAGAAACTGTACCATGGATGAGCATCGCAGAAGACCTGCAAGGTTATATTGAAAGCAAGTACCTCCCTTCTGATGTCTCATTGAAGAAACCTAGCAAAATGGGTGGTGTGCAAGTGACTCAGATCCTGGAATTCTGGAGGAGGAGACAACAAATCGATCCACAAGATGTATTTAGGTTCATGGCCTGGAAGGATGCCAACAGAGCATTAAAAAGGTTGGTTGGTGAAGATGAGCACCAGTCAGACAAGGCCCTTGGAAAGAGAAGGAGACAAGGTGAGTGAATTTCTCTGAATTGTGGAGTCTCTACTAAAAATATTACATAGAGGACCAATGGGATGAGGGTGATTCCCCCAATGAAGGTGTTACTGACCGAACCAGAAGTCAGAAGCACAAACCGGCCTGCCCCAAAAGCTCATGCACTGGCTGGTGACACTATCGCAATTCCCCCCACCTAGCCACGTCCACGCCAGAAGAGAGGAACAGGTATGTTCATTGAATAGAATTGACAGGATAATGACATTATTATTAGATAATGTGGTTCCGGGGGATATTCCCATAGCCAGTCCTAGCAATAAGGAACCCAGTCCTGGTAATACAGTCCGGCAGTCCAAAAGGCAAAGAAGGGCAACAGAAAGAGTGGATCATGATGCACCTACACCCCGTGATAAAAGGAAAAAGAGATAGATTACATTTATATATTTTATGAATGTGTCCTGTTGTCAAATGTGGTACCTATTGATATCATTACCACTGGTCTCATCCCATATGATACCAGTATCCTTATCATCAGCCCGGATCACTGCTGGTCACCATACTAGCAGTATTGTCAGCACTGGCCCACACAAGACCAGTATCCTTATTATTGGCCAGTACAATCTGTATAATTATTATAGGTCAATTTGGAACTGGTCTGGTCTGGTATCTAACAGTTGTTTTCCACAAGACCAGTATCCTTATTATTGGCCAGTACAATCTGTATAACTATTATAGGTCAATTTGGAACTGATCTGGTCTGGTATCTAACAGTTGTTTTCTTTCACTACTACCAGTGAGTATACTACCAGTATGCTACCAGTATGGTCACTACCAGTAGGTATCGGTATCCTATCGACCGGTGTGAGTCAAAGTGTGGATTTGGGTCGGAGTAATAACCCAAACACAACACCAACAAAGGACTACAAAAATGTGCGAGTGGTGGTTTACCTCCACGGTGTCCAGAGAGGATATGCTGAGGAGGGGGAAAGGGGATCTACACCAACAGGGTGATGCAGACGGTGATGCAGGATACTCCTGGGGTACAGAAGTAATAGAAGATGAAGGGGATAGGGGTCTGGACTCTTCCTAAAGCCTAGGAAGTGTCAAAGCGGGGATTGGGTTGACTGGGACTGAAACAGTGATACTACACCTAGAGGTTGGTGCAGAAAAGGGGCAAGGGGGCTCCTGACGTCCAGAAGCACTGAGAGATTAAGGATTGACTGGCTAGACTCCGCTTGAGCCTAGAGAAACACTTGGACTTGAATAGACTGAATAAACTTGAGATATCAGAGCCTTTAGACCTTCACTGAAGCCTACAAGACTCAAAGAACTGAGGGGATACTGACTGAGAGAGTCTGAGAGAGGGATAATTTCATGTAATTGGGTCTTCTTTTCACTGGGCTGAGCCCAGGGGTTTAAATACATGGGGGGGCACAGCATTAAAGTACAAAAAGAGAAGGGAGTAAGCAGAATTTGTCAAGGATTGGTAAGGGATTGGTAAGAGCTTTGTAAGGGGTTTGTAAGCGATCAGTAAGCAAGGGATAAGCAGGAATGAGTAAGCATAGGAAGCATGAATAAGCTGCTGAGTAAAGGAATGAGTAAGCTGCATGACAAGATTGATTGGTAAGGGAGTGAGTCATCAGCTGAGTAATATACCAAAAATGCGAAAGGGATAGAGTAATACTGATGACAAGAGAGCATCAGTAAGCAAGGGATGAGTCACTGCACAGCAGAAGGAGTCATTGATGCACAGCCTAAGAAGTTTGATGGGGGGGCTGTGTACCATCAGGAATTTGATGGGACAACAATGGGGAAGATCTGAGATTAATAGGGGGATTGATCCAAGACAAAACAGCCACAAGAAGGGTACCAGGGGTCCAGAGGTCTTTTTGGGGGGTCAGCATACACTAAGGTATAGTGCATGTGTTCTAGCGCCGCTGAAGCACAACCATGGGCTCCCTTGACGAGCTCTCTTCTGGGAAAGAACAAGAGAGGGTTCTTCTTCCTAATAGCACTATAAAGTGGGGGGAATAACTGTCATGGTGCTGGGGGACGTCGTCTGAAAGTAGGGAAGCGGATAGAGTATTGAATTCGACACATCCAGGGAAGCGAGACAAACAACAGAGGAAGATGGACATGGCAAGTATCTGGGAGGAAGGGACCATAGGCTGAGGGCTCAGGGGACACAGAGACGACCAGAGAAGACTTCTCAAGCTTAACAATAGACCTAAGATGACCAAAGTATGTCCTTGACGCAGGACTGACGAGGAGAACGCGCTGACTGAGAACAAGAGGGACTGAGGGAGCAGGCTGGGAAGATATGTGCCAGGCAGTGCACGGGAACTCTGGGAGAGGCTGTCCTAAGAGCAGGACATAGTGGAGATCTGCAGCAATAGCAGAGAAATGATCCAGAGAAAATATGGACTCCATAGTGAGTGATGAAGCGAACGTCTGGATTGCGGGGGGAATATCTCCATGGGAAATGAACAGATTTGCGTCGGAACTTGACAGGCAGATAGACCATGCTCTAGGCTCTCTGACGGTATAGTCATGTGCCTGATAGCTTCAGAAACGATGGAGCTATTCAAAATATCAGAATGCCGGCACTGGGTGCCTAAAAATGACATTTGGGCGCTAAAAATCATTTCTTCTCTTTCTCCTTTGTTTCTCCATCAATTCTTCAGCTTCTTTGATTGTTCTGGTATGGGAGTTGGACTGCAGACATGTGCATTCCTTTCTCATACCACAATTGATGTTATTCCTTCAGTTTCTTCTGCTTCTTGGCGGTTCTCGTGCGATAGATGACTGTCTGCATTGGCATTCATCTCTTGCATCAGGATAGTCTTCTTGTGCGATAGATGGCTACGATGAGGGTCCGTCGTGCCTATCCTTCGCATAAGGATCATGCGATATAGGCATTATCTTCCATGTTCACTGTACCAAACCTGTTTGGTGTGTGACAGCGGTACAACACCTTTGACATTCGCTACCACAATCAGTAGTGATGCCAATGCAGCCTCTGCATCCAAACAGCCCCCACAGACATCTACAGCCGAGACCAACAACACGTCAACAACCCAAGCAACCGCTGCAAGCAAAAAGAAAGGTTGGCGTCCCGGATCTAACAAGAGCACGCGGTAAGTTGTTCATCCAAGTCGAGCACTATTCTAACCAGCAATGGAAGGATGCTATGCGCCCATTGATGGCTTAAACAAGTCTCTCCATATGGTTCTCAAGAAGAATTCAATACATATTTCGATGCTCTTTCATCCGAGGCAAAAAAGGTGAGTGTAATGTTGGTTCAAATACTGATTGAATTGATTGTCACTTTATAGAAATACAAAGACGAATATAAGCAACTCGTATGCGCGCAACTCCCCATTTCTTTACTCCAATGCTCATGCTATATCCAAGGTCGAGAAAGGGATCTGGACAAATGGGACCACCGAGGTGATCGCAAAGTTTTCGGGACTGCCGATGTATTAGGGTGAAGTGGAGGGATGTGGGTCTTGTGGGGAGGAAGAGGAAAGGAGACAAGTGGAGACGAGAGCGCATGATGGGCAGGAGTGGGCATGGCAGGAATGAGAGGTACAATGGGGAGCAGCAGCAGCGGTGGGTAGGAATGGTGGGCAGTGTAGAGACAGTCCTGTCTCTAGGTGTAGAATTGGTAGTACTGATACTGGACTCTTACCTTAGCTATGTAGGCTTGTACTTAGCTTACTAAGCAAAAAAAATATCCTTCTCTTCAGTGTATATCATTGAGCTCAGTCTTGGAGTGACTGAACCACCCTTCCACTCTCTAGTTTCTTAGTCTCCTTAGTCCTTGGGAGCCTTGCCAGACCTCCAGAAGTCCCTGGGTCGAATGCACCTCATCTGAGGGAGCAGCCACCCAAACACATTGTTATCTTTTCAGCGGTGGGCGGGAATACCTACACACACATAGGATAGCATATTTTAGGGAGCAGGTGGGCGGGACATTAATGCAACCTATTTTTTCATAGAATGGCATAGGAATCTCGAGGGAACTAGAACTACATAGAACTACATAGCATGGTTGACGGCGGACTGTTGATGACAACGATCTATGTAGATCTATGCACTAGTTATGTTCATACATCTACATATGCACACCTTGGAATAATTGATAGGCTGGCGTACATTTTCTATGCAGTGCTACTCAGACGTAGGGCCTATGTATGACTACTGCTACATAGCCTCCCATATGTCCATTTCTCACTGGGGGTGAGGTTTGATGTCTTTTGGATTAATGTTGTGAGCAGAATAGATGGGAATGAGATGCGCTGCATGATATATGGCGTCAATATGGATGATAGCAATGTTTTTGTCATTGTGTGCTCAGTAGCCTGGGTGGACAATCCACATCCCTGTGTCAGTGTCTGGGCCGTCCCCCACATGGTCAAACCAATGGACAATGGCACATGGATATACTGTCCCTAGATACTTGAAAGAAAAAAAAAAAACACAGAACACGCACAACATTGAGGCTGCGCATGCCTTCCGCCTGTGGGTCAGTTACAACAAATACACAGTCCAAACGAGGGCCTTCATTCCTCCACATTGGGCAGGAGTGAATATACTCACAACACATGCCATGAATGCCACTCAGATCACTGGGTGAAAAAAAAAATGGAGCATGCAGAATTATAGACATAAAGTTTACCATCATAAAACGGGCACTCCTGAAGGGGGATGTCTTCTGGATCGCGAGCATCCATGGGATCGAGTTGGAGATAAAGAAAGCAACAGAGCATGTTGAGGAATTGTGGTAAGTTGAGTTCAGCTGCCAGGCCAGCTACATTCTTTGCACAATCGTGTTCTAGTAAGATAGGTTGGTCAGTACTTACACAAGTAACAGAAAGTAAGGTGTATGGGGTGTCTGTGCCAATGATACATGCACATCAATTGTCATAGGTGCATCATCAGTTTCACCAGTCTCTTCTTCATGACTTGCTGCTGTTTCGGTTTCATCTCATGCATGGCCCCCTTCAGTGTCACCATGTTCATCATGGTTCGCATTAGCAAGCAGTCCTTAATGGCAATCAGCATTGATGGTGGCCTGTGAAGCGAAGTTTTGCACCTAAAGCCTCAAACAACTGGGATACACATGTTCCGTTCAGCATGCCACATTGTTTAAAATTCAAACATGCAGCCGCCAGTTTGTCAAGCCTTTGGTTGATCTTCAGCATTTGGCCCAAAGTCTGAAAGCGGTTTGTGCACCGATATGGCCATTTGACGGCCTTAATGTGCTTCGACTCAGTAATCGAAGAGCACAAGCCATTTAGTGTGCCAAACTGACAGATAAGATAATTGTAATGCATCATTGAGTGTTGCCAGGGTAGTGAAAATGAGTTGATTACATTGAAGTTGCGAAAGACTTCCTGGTAACGATGAAAGCATTGAAGTGCATCATCAATTTCATTGAGCATTGTCTCCATGATGACATTCTGATGAACAAGGTAACAAAATTCAAGAAAGGCCCAAAATGTTCGCACAATGTCTTTTGGTACATGGCCTTCAATGGCTGCAATGTAAACCTGCAGAGCACTGATCAATAGCTGCATTAGAGTAAATATAAATGACAATACCTTCATCAGACCTTTGGAATCATCACCTGTCCACTGCTTGAAGTGCCGTCCTTGATGGAAGTGCCGCAGCCTGGTGAATGGCGCTGTAGAGACAGTCCTGTCTCTAGGTGTAGAATTGGTAGTACTGATACTGGACTCTTACCTTAGCTATGTAGGCTTGTACTTAGCTTACTAAGAAACTTCCCTCTTTCCTCTGTATATGTTTGATCTCAGTCCTGGAGTGACTGAACACCTCTACTCTCCCTATTTCCTCTAGTCTCCCCAGTCCGTGGGAGCTCTGCCAGACCTCCAGAAGCCCCTGGGTCGAGCGTGCCTCACCTGAGGCAGCAGCAACACCCAACCCCCCCCTACAGCGCGACAGCTGCAATCCTGGATGCACTGATTTAGAGGCTGAATAGTATCCATAAATAATTGTACATGCTGTGCATCAATCTCATCAAGAATCTTCTCTGCATCAGCCTTCCCATGTTCGTGGATTAAGTACTTCTCAACCCAATCCACCAAATGATCCTTGAACCCACCCTTGATGAGTTGATGAAGGATATCTGGTGAGAGCATGTGATGGATGTCCGCATGTGGGAAGTCATTTGTGAATGGCTGTATTCGATTAGTTACTAGGAAAGCAAGAGAGTAGGTACTTACAACTAGGTCACCAGCAATTCCATACTCCTCCCGAAGTTTTTGAAATTCAAATTCTTCGATGAGTACATTGGAATGCTCATGACAACAGTGAAGTGCTTCTTTGTCAAGGTTCTCCTGATGTGCAATGTACTTTGCACACCAATTGCACAAAATGCATGACAGGAGTACTTGCTCCTCATAGTTGGCGATGTAAGCTGCAAGTGCATATATGACATGCTGGTAGTAGTCGTCTCCAAACAGTACATGCTCTGGGACCTTCATTGCAGGATGAAGCGGGGAAAGGATTTGGGTCAGCGAAGAGTGGAAAAGTTGCTGTTGGAATTTACAAAATGCATCCATGCTTGCATGTTCTCTCATTGCTGTGACATGTCATGAGTAGGACTGAAGTGAAGCGAGCCAAACTTACTTTTGGGCATGGCAAGAAACCCGATGAGAACTACAGCATTGTGGTGACCACAACAAACGGTGTTCCGCACATTTCCTATGGAGAGGTATAGCAGATAATAGTCTGTTTGGCCCGTTGCTACAGATACCATGGTCTTGTTGCTTCCAAGAATAACAGGGACCAATTTCGCCCCTGCTGCTGTTGGGTTGTCACAAAGAATCTGGTCCTAAAGACTTGAAATCAGAAAAAACATCATGTAGACATTAGAAAGACTAGTACCGCTTTCTCCCAGGCCCAGTCTCCAGACATGAAGTCTTGCCAGCACCTCTTATTGTCCGTGGCATCATATTCCTGGTATGGAATGTAATCCATTTCATCCTTGTATTCAGAAGTTGCAAGGATGTTGTGGATAACTTGGTGTGGATCTCAATACCACACATCATACGTGTCATACATCCAAGGGGCTGCATCATTGACTCCTGCCTCATCAGCTGCATCGTTATTTTGTTGTCCCCTCTTGTAATGCATGGTGAAGTTGTCCCACTTCACATCACTGACAGAAGTGCTGTCGATTACATTGTACAAGTCCGTGTGATTTGAAAATGGCAGTTCACCACCCAGTTTGATAAGTCGTCCTTTTGACAATGTTACTTCTTACTGAATCCACTCTATACTGGCTTGATCTTATCTGGAATATTGGTGCCCTGAACAGGAGGACTCTCTTGCATCGCCGTGTGAATAACTGGACCAACACTGTCACACATGGATTCACCCTACTACCCGGGTCGATGAATTGTCTATCCCTTCCTTGACCACTGACACTACCGCTCATAGTTCAGTGACCTCTGAGACAACTCACAAGAACGCTCCAGTTTTGAGCGGTTTACCTAACAGCCTTCAGATTGAAGATTTGCCTGTCCAGATTGCTGGCCACAGGACAAAGGTAAGTCTTCGTAAATTGATGTGCCTCATTCTACTTAACATGGATTCTAGCCAGCGCTTCATGCTGACATCTTGGAACAGAGCGATGATGAGTTTACTTTGCAGATCTTTTCACATGCCCAGACTGGTTCAAAGTGCAAGCATACTGGTCACACCACTGGCAAATATGTTGCTATATCTGAGCTTGATGAAGGGGACAATGAAGCCTCTGAAGGGGACAATGAGGTGACTGATGAGAGCAGGGGTTGTGGTCGCATGACTTCAGCGGTAGGTCTCCTACTCCATTGAATCACTGTGCTAATTTTTTGTGGATCGGCAGACCAACATCGTTGTTGACAATGCAGGAAATAAGCTGCAGACTGTCAAACTCAAGTCGTCAGCTGGAACCAATAGCATGGGTGGTGCGCATACCCGCTACATCAATGGAGATTTACCTTCTGTGCTCCAAGAGGACAGGAAGTGGACCAAGGTGATCCTTCCCGCTCTGCTGGTGTGGGCTGGTAGCCTGGGTGATCCATGGGTGATCCTGGACCAGGACTTAGTGCAGGCGCTTCAGACCATTATATCTGCTGTTGATCCTCAATACGGTGACTTAAATGGCATATGCCCGGGAGAGCCTATCTTCATGCTTGTAAACCTATTTTTATTTTTAGTTTGGTTGAACTTTGCACTCACATTTCCTTGGACAGGCAACACGGCGTCTCAGTGTGTGGCGAAGCAACTTTGGTTCCACTGCTATTGCACTTGTAGCTCATTTCCTTGCCTCTGAGATTGACGACACGAAGAATACCGCCGCTATTCGCAAGATATGTCATGAGCTCCTGGATGGGTTTTCATTCTTATATGAAGACCTTGACCCTACGAATTCAGAGAATGCTTTTCGGTCACACTTTCTATTGCAGCTCCTTTCCCATGGCCATTTGTGCCCATGCATTGGATGCCTCAATATCCCGAAGCTCGACACCAAGAATCTGAAGGAACATGGTATCAAAGGAGTGCTGTGCCTTTATTGTGCTGCGGAATGTCATTCATTTTCCCCATCAGACAGCAGGGTAATAGTTGTTTTAGCTTGAACGTGCCATCACTCTATACTATAAGGGTGATGTGCTTGTCAATGACCAAATAGTACCCATGGCAAGGTGACTACAAAGACTCCCCTCAAGGCCAATAAAGAATCCTCGACCACATTGGCATTCTTGGAGCACAACTGGGGATCATGCACTAGACAATACTTCCTGTCAGTTGCTAGGCACAGTCCCGCTGCACTGAATGAAGTTATCACCATGTCTGGTGCCCTCATCACTCCTGCCATGGATTACATGGCAGATGACTCGACAGCAGAGGACCTCCCTATGTCCACTGATCAGCGCATGAGCATTTGTAGGTTTATTTTGTGGTCTACACAGTTTACTGACATACTTGACAGAATCTTACCAAACAGATGTTGTGATT
>JAYMGJ010000789.1:0-29951 GCA_037178675.1 Scleroderma bovista | reverse complement strand
CCGTATATGTATGTATCGGCGTGCGGAGGAATGGAGAGAGTGTGCCTAGTCTCCGGCACGGAGGTAAGGGTCGACGGGGACACAGGGCAGGGGCTCTTTGTCCTCAGGGGCCAGACTCGACTCGATTCGATGCGTTCGGATTCAGACGGCGATCCGGGTGGGTGGCGCGGGATGTACATATGTGCAGCAAGTATGGCGTGTGTACTACTGGGCTCAGTCTGACTGCGACGCGAGCTACGATTCATCGCGTCGACTGGGCGGCAACCTGGACGCGGCAAAATAGATAGACGATCAACGACGGCCGGCATGTGTGGGGGGTGGTGGCCTTGGAATGGAGAGGGGACGGATCAGACGGTGCCTGCTTAGAGATGGGTCAGCTTCTCGGGGACACGGAGGGCCGGGACTTACCTGGCGCAACCCTTGCTGGAGAGGAACACGGGACAATGTATGTATGTATGTGCAGTAATAAGCCACAGCACAGGCTCGTGAAGCCTATCCCTGAATGAGTCCGAGTCCGAGGGTCGTTCACCCGTTGTCCAGCAGTGGACAATGCACATCCTTTGCCGCAGACATTTCCTATGTATGTCATATGTCATAATTCTGAATATGTATGACCGTATATGCATGTCGACTCGATCATCGCGTGCGGCGGAGGAATGGAAAGTGACAGTCTACGGCACGGAGAAGCAAGCGTACCGTCGAGTAAGGGACCACGGTGACGCAGGGTTCTTTGTCCTCCGGGGGCCAGACTCGACCCGATGTGACGATTCGAATGCATTCGGATTCAGACGGCGATCCGGGTGGGTGGCGCAGGATATACGTATGTACGGTAAGTACATACGGCGCGCGCGCGCGTGTACTGGGCTCAGTCTGACTGCGATGCGAGCTGCGATTCATCGCGTCGACTGGGCGGTCACCTGGACGCGGCATCTAGATAGACGACGATCAATGATGCCCAGCAAGTGGAGTCTTTCAGAATGGAGAGGGGACGGATCAGACAGGGCCTGCTTATTGGAGGGATAGATACCACGCTTACCCGTGATTTTTTGGTACGGCGACATGTCCGCTGCTGCTGTGTTGTATTATGCATGTCGGGATCGGTGGATGCGTTCACGGGGGTGCTTTGTTCACGACCTAGACTCCCATTATGGGCGGAATGTTTCACTGCGTATGACCGTCGACTCGATGTGTGCGTGTGGAGTGCCAGTCTCCGGCACGGAGTACTAGCAAGCGCACCGTCGAGTAAGGGACCACGGTGACACAGGGTTCTTTGTCTCCGAACCAGACTCGACCCGACCCGATGTGACGATTCGATGCATCCGGATTCAGACGGTGATCCGGGTGGGGTGTGCATATGTACATAAATATGGCGTGTGTACTGGACTCAGACTGAGATGGAGCTGCGATTCATCGCATCCGACTGGGCGGCTGGCTGGACGCGGCGAGATAGATGATCAATGATGCCAGCCATGTGGGGGGTGGTCTTGGAATGGAGAAGGGACGGGCCTTGCTTGGTGGAGGATAAGAGATATGTCGGCCTTCTCGGGGACACGAAGGGCTTACCTGGCGCAAACCTTGCTGGGGACAATGTATGTGCAGTAATAAGCCGCAGCATCCCTGAATTAGGCCGAGGGTGGAGTCGGAGTCTGTTATGCACATGCTTTGCCGCAGATAATGCCATATGCCATCGTTCTTGTCGATGTTTGGGGATACAAGTCAGCCCCGGGCTTTGGCCAGGCTGTACATGGTGCGATTTTGTCGAACGTTGAGGGTGCACCCTGAGACATGAGAAGCAGAAACCTGGAGTATGTTGTCAACGCGAGCTCGATGGGCGGAGTAAGGACTCGACGGCTTGCCGTACCATCAAGGGAGATGAGCTGAGATGGTAAGCAGAAAGGGTCTGGAAGCGAGAGGGGTATGCATATGAGGATAACCTTGCAGGCATTGGCGTCAACCAGGCCGTGGATCGAATCTCCGCAACACTGGAAAGCGCCTCATGACTGGCCATTCGCACTTTAAGCTTGAACGTTCACGGAGAAATCGACGATAGGCTAATAAATCTGGCGGGGGGCCAAATCGTTGATTCGGATGGAAATCAAGCGGAGCATCTCGAGCATGCGTCGGAGATTGAAATCCACACTGGTATCGGTGGACGCACTGTTGACATAGGGCGTGCTTGCACGTCGGCATCCCTCTGGCACCTTCAGCTGTCCGTTTGTTGCCATTCTATCTGGTGGAACTGGTCGAGAAACATATCCCCTACCTCCCTACCTGATCTGTTGTATTTTATGGTGAGTGGGTCGTTCACTTCTTGGACACCAGCCGCTCACGGAAGCACGTTCGCCTTCATATTTCCTTGCTGGTCCGTTCGTTAGTCTTCCACACCATGATGCATCGATACGAGACCGTATCTCCATCGTGCGGCTACGCCCTGTATCCTGTATCACGCAGCCGACCCGGGTCACCGGCACGTATTCAATTCCCGTCCAATATGACTGCCTGAGCCCCCCCTGCTTGCCGTGCTGCATCTGTGTGGTAGGTTTGATTGACTACGTGATATGATAGAGATCCTGTGGCAGACCCATGATGAATTGATTCAAATCCGCTCGATGGGGCGTGGATGCACCACGACCCACGTTCGATGGAAGCAGCAAGGATCGGGAAATTATCTACATATTGATCTTGCAGCACTGGTCGCGCTACGCACGAGCATTTCCGCTTCATGAACCTTGGTCCTTCCAGGCTATGGAAGTGGGGGGGGCAGGATTAAAACGGCGTTTTACATGCAGGGCGTACATATGTATGTTGTCACGTTGGACTAGGGGACTCGGAGCCGGTTACGTCCTCTTTACCCCTTCTGTGGATTTTTTGGGTGCACACCCCTGATGATGGTCACCTTATCTGTGTGGCCAGAGGTCCTCGTTCAAAGCTGTGGCCAATTTTATTATTATTAGGGTTTTTTAACAGGTGCATCCTACCACCCTCTTCACCGAGTCACGGTGACTGTCTCGACGGTCGCCTTATCTGTCCAGTTCGCCCCGTCGACGGACGTCCAATATTCAATATCAGATGATGGCGCGTCTTTCGTCGCCAAAGTTCTTTCAAGCGTGTTTGCAATTGATATATGTGTTCTGCCGTTGCACAGATAAGGCGTCTGTCCGCTGGGCCGCGGGCAGTCGAGAACGGGCGCTAGCACCAGGGATGGTGGAAGTGCCTTGCGAATCCCAGGTTTATTAGGCTCTGTGACTTGGTGACGGGCAAAAAGAACAGAAACGCGCGCTAAAAATACATGCTTTGGCAACACGGCCACGACGCCACGACAGGAAGACAGGAATAAACAGAGGGCGGGGTCGATTCCAGGCGTCGATGGCGTGCAACCTACGAGCGGGCGGGATCCACACAACTGCCTTGTCTCTCTAACACATGTGGCAGTACTACTGTGATCGGCGAACAAATGCGCAGCGGCGAGGGCGGGCCGGACAGCGGACTAGCAACTTCACGCGAAGCAAAGAAGCACACCGCATTCGGAGACGCGCACCCCTAAAAAGGAAGCGTACAACTGACAATATTATGAGCACGGCGGAGAGTATAAAGGTCGGTCGATCTCTCCAGAGCCTCTTTCCTTCGTCCCCTCACCACCCTCTCTGCGACCAGCTATTCCATTCGGCATGCAATCCAGCCCGTCCCAGACATTCCGCCCTTTTGCTGAAGATTATGTTCCGCCCCGTTCGAGAACGACTGCTGGCTCTATATGGGCCCCAAAACAACAAGAGACCGAGCCCGCGTGGCCACCTGTTCTCGACGGTCATGCGTGCAAAGGTGAAAGATCCCCCACTGCCGCTAATTCCCAACAAAATAGGCTCGCTACCCTAAGAAGTGGACACAGCGAGGACGTGTTTGGTCTCGTAGGCATCGTCAGTTCGCCTAGCAAAAGGGACATTGGCGCGATCGGGGACGGGAGAAAGAAGCAGAGCCCCAAGTTTGACGATACTGTTTGTTTATTCATTTCTTTAAGCGCATATATGCGGTGTCTGATATAATTGACAGCACGTCGAGCAGCTCTTGCGAGCTTTAAACTTGAACTCACCCGCGCCTTTTGCTCAGCATGGTGCGCGTCCTGGTGAAGGTGCAGCGAACAACGGAAGCGGCTCCCCAGACCTGTCCCCCAGCTCTACGACGTCCACTCTTCTCACTCCCTCGGATCTCTCTCCTCCAAAACATCCATTCGAGTTGAAACTCAATGCTGCTTACGATGCGCTTTCTGCCCCTGCTGCTGTAAACGGGTCATCTGTACCATCTTCTTCGCTGCTGCTCGACCATACCTCTCCTGTCAAGACTCGTGACTATATGCTTCCCTCCTCTCACAGCCTCCATACGCGTTTTCCACCTGCGCAGATGCCGTTCAGCCTGCCTTCTGGCAGTCTTTCCTACTTGGATGCCTACGCGGACTCGGCTTCCCCGCTTCTTGCCACCCAGCCTCTTGGCGATGCCGCGTTGCCACAGCTTATGCGCTCTCTTCAAGCGCAGACCATGGCGTGGGGTCAGCATCAGTTATATTCGCCCTCTGACTGGTTGCTGGAAGGTGATCAAAATGGGTTTGGCCTCTCTGGTTTGGCAGCAGATCCGGAGGCGCCCAGGGCATCCCCACCCCAAATCTCTGTTCCTGCCCGTCAAGGGTCGACGGCGCCGCATGCGCACGAGGTACGCAGTTAAGATTTGCGCTCGCATTTATTGACGTAGACACATGACATGGTGCCTTTTGATCTGTAGCCTATCAATTTCTTGTCACTCCTCCACCCTTCTTCGTCCCCGCCCTACAACGTCTTCGTGACCCGAATCATCAAGTCATCTGACCAACAAGCCTCGATATTTTTGCAGCAAAAGCTCAAAGTCGCGGACGTCGAAGAACGCCACAAGATTGTCGATGCGATTTGCGCGCGAGGCTTTGAGATGATGTCACATCGGTGCTTTTGATCGTTCCGTTTTGGCTTTTATAGGCTTAATTGATTAAATTCGGTATAGCTTTGGAAATTGGGCGGTGCAGAGGTGTCTCGAAGCAGCCGCCACTCCCGAGGAAAGGCGCAAGATCATTGCTTGCATGAGGTTTGACTCGTTGTAAGGTTGGTTTCACGAAATTCACCACGTGCACAGGGGCAGAGTCGTCGAACTGTCTACGAACTGCTACGGCTGCCACGTTCTTCAGAAGGCGTTGGATTGTGAAGAAGATATTCGACTTTTGATCGTTTCGGAACTTTTGCTTGGTGATCCCGCTTCGACGTTGACGAACAAGCATGCGTCTCATGTTTGGAGCAAAGTACGTTTTATTTACTCTCCGATGGGTGCAAGATTGACACTAGGACGCCAGATTATGGAATTGACATGGACTCCGCCGGCGCCCCCGATCTTTGCATAGTTGGTGTTTATTCGCAAACCGCGTAGCGTATGCACTAACACCCTCCAGCGTCAACAAATCGTTGAAGGGCAAGTGGGCTTCTCTCGCTTGCCATGAAACTGGTTCCCTCGTCGTCCAGGTGAGAAACACTGTTCGATGCTTTCGCACGGGCACTCACTCAACCGCTAGCATGCGTTTGAGAATTTGGAAGAATCCGCAAAAGATGGCATCATCGACGAGTTGCTCAACCAGGGTTCTATGATCTTCGCTGATATCTGCAAGAATCAGTGGGGCTCGTACTGCATCCAACACAGTACGTGGGTGGAATTGCTCGATGATTCGCTCGTTGATCTTCTTCCGTTCATTACCTAGTTCTGGAGCACGGGTCGCAGAAACACCGCCAGATGTGCTTTGACCACTTGATGAATGACTTGCTTGATTTTGCGACAAACGAGCAGGGATTCAAGTCGGTCATGAGGGCGTTCAAGGAGGCTGGGCCCGACACGTTGGACAGGATCGTCAAGAGGATGTGTGAGCCTGCGAAAAGGCGAGTCTCCATTCGAACGCATCCAGCCACTTAGTACTGATGGAGTCCTTGATAGCGGTCGTCGCGCCATGATCGTGGATCTTGCTTTGTCCGTCACTGGGAGTCAGTTAATTGCGAGCGTTTTGCCCCAGGTGCGGAAGTCCCGTTCTGTCCGTCCATTCGTTCGTGATGAGCTGAGGCGAGCCATGCAGGCGGACAAGGACCAGCGCGCCCTTTTGTATGACTGTATCCGGGGCCATATCGTGACCTTGCGTGGTTGCAAGACTGGCTCAAAAGTTATTTGGTTGTTGTACGTTACTCATTCCGATGCCCGCGTGTTCGATTGCTAATACGGCGTGCGGGTGCACAGCGATAGGATGGTTGGTAGTGTGCTGTGTCTGTTGGATGTTCCACTAACATTTGCACAGCGCGCATACTATGGCTACTAGGCCATCGCGAACGTTTTTGCACCTGGACCTATTATCTTCGGCCATGCCATCTTCGAGGAGTTATCTGCTTCTCTGTTCGCACAAGTCTGTAATATAGAAGCAAGCGGAGCGTTCTCCGGTTTTACTATCTCGTTTATCCATCTCGGAAGTTCGACTCATCCCGCCGAATCATTTTTTTCCACTTCGTATTAGCATCACTGCATCCTCCATCTCAAGAATCACTTCGCAAGTATTTCCTTTTGCTCGATTCCATCATTCTGCACGACGCCCCGCATCACCCCGTAGTCAAGATCAAAAATTCGCATATAATTCAAGCTCTCGCTCAAATATCCTGCATCGAACTTCGCAACCGCATCCAAAAAAAAATCAGCGTTCTTTTTTAATTTTTTTAATTATGCTTATTTTTACTTACAGTAAACCCATCAAAATGTAGACAGGCTTCTTCTGTATGATTTCTATTTACTACTAGTTGCGCGCATCAAACTGGATTGCGCTCGTCGATTGTTGGCTCCGTCCACTGCCGGGAAAAGCCCTGGGGCGTTGTACTACCTGTGTTACTGTTCCGTCGCCGATATCCGTCACGCTAGAATTTCCGCTGCACTTGTTACGCATTCATAACTACATACATATTCATCATAGCTTTACTTGTACTACATACCAGTGTTTGTTGTGTCTACCTTGGAATTCCAGGACATGGAGCGGTTGTCTGAGTCTGAAATGCGGATTTTTCTTTCTAACATAAGACCACGACTCTTTACTTGAATCCAACCCCAAGTTTTATAGATGGCGTTGTCTCTCTCACTGCACGCAGTTTCGATCACCTCCAGGGATGCTGATCACCTTCAGAGGTGAAACCTCCGGCCTCAAGGTCCAAATTTTTCATCCACAAATCGTGCTGAATGTGCTTTCGGTGGTCAAGCTAGAACTTGTGGACTTTAATAGGTTCGACAGTTGAACGTACCAAAGTCCACAAATTCTGTCAATCTGCCACAGCTCATTCACTAGTTCGTACAGATAGCCGCAGGCGGTTTTATCATTCAGGTATCACGATTGCACTACTAGTTTTCTTCTGTCAGTGTTTGATACGGACGTTGATTTGGAAGCACTAAGATCCCTGAGGAATTCAGGCAGTCTCCAATGGTAAGGCGCCCCCTGTCGACAGACAATGACACTGATAGAACTCATGCGCCTTTCCGGTTAGGTGGTGCCAGGATAAACGCCTGTTTCTTTGAAGGGACATGGCCATCCTTCACATAGGTCATTCCCAGTCATTCCCTCCATTATGAAATGATGAAACGCCTCCGAATCGACTGATCCATCGTACTTTGTAGGTGATATGGGTATCAGCGTCATCCGCTTTCTACTTAGACCCGTGTCTCAGCTTCTTGGACTTGCGGCGCCTACGGAATCCACGCATCTGGCTCAAATGGCTGGACAAATCTGACTTCAAGTCTAACAAGTTTCCCTGGTGGGCTCGACGAGCTCCCAGAGCATGAGTTTTCACCATCCCTTGACGTCCCTTCAAATTAGACGAGGTTGAGCGGATGTCCGTTTCGGAGGACAATGAGTCAGAGCTAGTCTCTAGAGTCCTCAGGTGATGACGATGACTTGTCACTGTTGCCACCGTGCTAATTCAACTTCCTTAGTTGTTTGCTAACCCGATATAGCTTTTAGGATCGATCCGCTCAATCACCTTGCTTGCAATTTGTCTCTGTCGCCCTGAATATTCGTGAGAAAGCACCTCCTACTAACATCTTCGAGGAGTATCTGCCTCTCTGTTCGCACAAGCCTGTAATATAGAAGCAAGTGGATGTCCTCTGGTTTATCCCATTTATCCATATCAGAAGCTCAACATCTGAATTATTTCCACTTTGTATTAGCATCATCTCCATCTCAAGATCACTCACAAGTATTTTCCCTTGCTTGATTCCATTCTGTATGCCATCACTGTTGCAAGATCAAAATTTGCATATAATCAAGCTCTTGCTCAATATTCTGCATTGAACTCACTGTCAAAAAATATTCTTTTTAATTTTTAATTATGCTTATTTTTAAATACATCAAAGGTTGCCATGTGGATAGGCTTCTTCTGTATGATTCTATTTACTTGCTTGCATCAGCCTTCATTGCACTCATTTTTGGCTCCATCCACTGGGGCACTCAGAAAAAGTCTTGGCAGTACTGGCAAAAGATCAATTTATGGGTATCATAGATTCATAGTAGGAATGTGAGGTAAGCAATAGCTGTCTCAAATGACTAATTACATATTCTTATAAGCAGGTGTGTAACATTTATGCCAAGCCTACCCCCCTTGTTTGGGGGGGGAGTCTATCCCCCAGTCATCATTGGTAATATTGTGTAGTAGTTACATTGTAATCAATAATTTTGATAGATTTCATTAGAAGTCCCTATGTGTGAGTGCAAACCAACACAGATCCATCATCTTGTATTAGTTAGTATACTACTAACAACCCCATTTTAGTCCTCTTGTTCCTCACAGGCTCTAGTGAGTTTCTTCTCCATGAAGCCTTAGTTCATGACACTTATCCTAGGTATGCAGTCCCCTTCTTGAAGTATCCGAGCTGACAATAATTTGTGTAACATGTACAACCCAATGACTGTTGTTACACCGCCATTTTTTGTTCACGATGGTTGCGAATTGGCCGCGAACATCTGGCCCCCACACTCGAAGTACTTGACAGACTCAGTGCCGACAGTCCGGCGGTACTCCTCGCTCATGAAGACAGCGATGAGATCCCTCGAACGAGGCGGCCTCGAAGGTAGCCATTGTGTTGAAGGGCGCGATGACGAGACCATGCTCTGCCATAGCCTTGCTCACTATCTCATTAGCATGAGCCTGTTACAGATCGGCGTCAATATCGTCTTTCTGAACCATGTCGGAAAACTGCTCACCTGCTCATACTTGAGGATCTTCCCTTTGACAATGTCAAGCGAGTTGAAGAGCCTGGGGTGTTCATTAAGCCAGAAGTGGTCGAGTTGATATTAATGCAGAGGAAATTTGGTAATGGACAGATGTGAGTGAGACAGTAGACTTGCTGAGGACTAGGTGGTGAACGTGCTTGGGTCTGTATACCCCTGTTGTCGTGAGATAGGAACCAACAAGTGATGATGACTGGTTTTGGATCCATAGCATGAACAAACATATAGTAGGCGCCTCATTTGGAAGGCCGATGCAGGAATGGACAGGTACGGATGGAACATATAGGCTATTAGTTGACAGACAAAATGGGTCCTTGGTGGAAACCACTGGTGCCAACTGCATAGCCTATCAATCCCATCTTTAAAAGTTGCAGATTGAAGCGGTGCATTGGACAGCAGGGAGACTATACGAGGATGAGATCAGCATTCATCTTGGAGCGCTTAGAGGACGATACAAAGGCATCAAATATTTTCGTCAGAGGCCGGTTTGCCGTCAAGAGAACCGAAATCATGAGAGAACCCTGCAAGCCCAATGGTATCGGGCCTGAAAGACAACAACCAATCTGAAACTAGGTCGACCCATTGAAGTGGAAATATATGATTCATCCTTGACCAGGAAACATTTCAGTTCCCACGACGAGATTATAACATGCCTTGCACGTACCAACTTTGAACCTCGATGATAGCACTGTCACCAAAGTTCGCATCGATCAAGGACTCTCCCGCGGCCTTCGCCTGGGGCATGGTGGTGGCTCTCCACCAATTGTTCCCCCGAATATGAAACTACATAAATGACTCAGATACGCATGAAAGAAGAGTGTTTGCAGATGGCCATATGTACTAAAACTGTGCCATTGAATAGCTTTTCTGTTTGCTTCGAATGGGAGATTTGAAGGGAATCTGGCATTTATGTTAGTTGCTGGCCAACCAGCAACATAGGGTACTCACTTAGTTCTCTCAAAACATTCTGCGTGACTTCCAACACCTCGTGATTTCGTTTACGGAAGTCAAACCACGAATACAATAGCCCATACAAAGGCCCATCCACGGACTCAGGCTGCCCCATTGCATATCCAGGGAATAAAGTCGCCATGACACCAAGCAGCGACCTTGAGAAGAGTGAGCACTGATGAGGTTTAATCCTGTTCAGCGAGACGTCATCTTCGAGATCTCCTGGGCGATCTCTGCAAGACAATGTAGTTTCGGGGCGTCTCCTCCTGTCCAAGTGAGATGGCAAGTGTATTTGGGAAGGGACGACATGCCGAAATGATGTGCGAAGTAGTCTTGGATCCTGTCAGCATCAGTAGCGTGATTCAAGGTGGTAGCCCCAAAAGCATGCAAGTTTGCACTCACGAGCCTAGATGGACGGTAACTGTCGACTTCTCGATGTGAGTTTTGATGTTCCCCATGCGATGGAAAGTTCTTTTAAAAAAAAACATTAGGCACTATCAAACAGTGAAAGTGACACCCACCATCAACATTTGCTACCACCATTGTAAATTCATGTCGGTGGCCCAAAAAGGGAGGCAAGGTGTTATAAATTTTGCAATCTGTAACGCTTATTTCCTGCTGCAGACTTTGGACCACTCTCAAGAAATTTGTTACACTACGATCCATTGAATGGCCACCATCACGAACAGACTTGGAATCGGGGAAGAGTGTGTAGATGGTTTCAGTGGTCATGATACTTGCTGAGGCGCCAGAGGTGCGTAGTATGGTTGGGGCTAACTTGTATAACGCTTGTAACGAAAACAACAACAAAAACCTACACAAAGCGACACGCACCTGTCTTAACAGCAGAAATTTTCCAAACGGATTGCCAGGCAAGTGGCAGTCTCTCTCGGGTAGTTTTGCGGCCCCTATACAGGTGCTGCGCAACTTCTTGGCACACCCTGCGCGACTTCTCAGGACCCCCTGCGTAACCCCTGCGCGATTTTTTGGTGACGAGGCTGCGTGATTTGGACAAACGAAACGATGTACTGTAGTACCAGAACAATAGCGCCGTCCTAGATAGCAGGGCACCTTGTCTACGGAGGATGCGTGCGAAAAAGTGCGATGAATCATGTTGAACACCGGGGTCTTGACACGAGCACCAACACCACTACGCAGTCAGCCATGATAATGATGACAACGGCCACCACCACCACCACCACTGTACTGCCAGTATGACGCGATGCGACAGCTGGATCACCACCGCACGAACAACAACATTCACCACCACCATCACCACTCCGACGACTCGAACAAAGACGATGACAACAACACTACCACCACGGAATCAAACAACAACCACTGGCTCAACGGCGTCCACAGATCGCGGTCCTAGCCTTACTTGCGAATTCCCTCAAAGTTAGCATGAACAAGTACAGAGCCAGACATACGAACGACAACCCGGCCAACAACCCCATGAAGCCACGACTCGACCGGACCACTATTCACACCACAATATAGACCTGGCTGCATCATCGCCCAGCACTGCGGCCACGATGGGGACTACCAAAGCCATGGCGAGGTCCCGACGCGACGTTGCACATAGACTTTGACATTCTCTAGCAATGATGTCGAACAGTTCGTCCTATTGTGTAAAGGATGATCAAATGAGTCTTGGATGCGCAGGGTGTTCGTTTGCTCACCACCATTGAGCTTCAAGATCTAGCTAGTACTGAGCCTGTCGCCTACCATAGCATTCGCTCATTGACATCTCCCTTCCTCTTTGATATGTCATTCTGATCCGTTCCTTCGCTCAGCAGAAATTCTGCACGAACTCGAAGACGTGGGCTATCAATGGATCTGGGGGTGATTTCAGCAGGCCCTGAGAGTGCGAGTTCGCAATGTTTTGCGCCACGCAATAGATCTGGGGTTGTCACTAGTAGCTTCCAATACTGTGGTGAGATCAACACGGGTGGTACGGTAGCGCGGCGAGATGAACGCGACGTGGCGGTGGCGCAAATAAATGTGCATGATTGCGAATAAACTGGGCGTAATTATATAGGGGCGGATGTAGCTTAATCCTAAGTTGATCCGGGCGTAGTGAACTATGACGAGTACGATGAGCGAGGATAGGAGTGATCTAGAGTCTCAACGGAGAGATGCGATTGGCTGACTGCGCTTCCGCGTTGAGGGGGGTCGAATGCAGCGCCACCCCTCCGATCGGACGAAAATGGAAAGGAGTCGAAGGTTATCCACTCCGATTTTTCCATTCACGTTGTGAGAAGGCGGCTCGAGCTCATCGTTCACGACAACAACGACGCTACACGAGATAACGACGGCTCTGCGTTATGGGAGAAGACGCTTCTGTTTACCCAGCCTCAAAGCTGGGTGAATACACCGTCACGGGTGACATTGCGGAGGGGACTTTTGGAAAAGTCAAAAGTGCGCCGCTCGCTCCATCGCCCATCTCGTCCTTGCTGTGTGTGTGCGCTCATCATATCCACCCTTAGTGGCAGTGCACACCATCACCGGTCAGAAGGTCGCCATGAAGTATATCTCAAAGGCAGTAATCCATATGACCAAGACCAAGACACGCGTGCAGCGGGAAGTCGAATACATGCGGACGCTGCGGCATCCGCACATCATCAAGCTGTATGTGTCCACTCGCCATCAGACACACCCCATCATCCGTGACCTTGCAATGTAGATACGAAGTTATATCCACTCCAACAGATATCATAATTGTGCTCGAATATGCAGGCGGCGAATTGTTCAACTACATCGTCGCGAACGGGCGGATGCCAGAGCCACGCGCACGGAGGTTCTTCCAACAACTCATCTCTGGAATCGACTACAGCCACAAGTTGAAGATCGTTCACCGGGATCTCAAGCCAGAGAACGTGTTGCTCGACGACGATCTCAATGTCAAGATCGCGGACTTTGGCCTCTCCAACGAGATCAGGGACGGCGACTTTCTCAAGACCAGCTGTGGAAGCCCCAACTACGCTGCACCGGAGGTCATCAGGGGAGGACTCTACACTGGACCGGAGATCGATGTCTGGAGCTGCGGGGTGATCTTATATGTCATGCTCTGCGGGCGCCTGCCCTTCGAAGATGACGATGTCCAGACCTTGTTCACCAAAATCAGTCGTGCGTCTGTTCTTTTTTTTATCACAGTGTAGGAATCCGCGACTCAAGTCTTGTTTCATTGACGGCAGAGGGCAGTTACCACATGCCTTCTTCTCTCAGTCCAGATGCACGCGGTTTAATTAATGCCATGCTTGCTGTCGACCCGGTGAAGCGGATTACCATTCCAGAGATAACACAGCACCCATTTTACACTACCGAGCTCCCGAGATACCTT
This sequence comes from Scleroderma bovista, assembly GCA_037178675.1. Lineage (NCBI taxonomy): Eukaryota > Fungi > Basidiomycota > Agaricomycetes > Boletales > Sclerodermataceae > Scleroderma > Scleroderma bovista. The sequence continues at coordinate 16,350 of JAYMGJ010000789.1, read as the reverse complement.
ACCCCGCTTCCGCCACCCCCGGGTCCTGTCTTGGGCACTCTCACATCGCTCGTAACCCAGTCAAAGGTATTGGATTTCGAGATCATCGAGGGGTTGGGCAGAATCGAGGAAGATGTAGTGGATGATCTTGCACATAAGATGGAGGGCGTGGACAAGGAGGATATTTGGGAGTGTCTGCGGAGAGACGATGGTCCACAGGGGAATGCGGTCAAGGTAGCATACATGTTACTGCGTGATAAGCGCAGGCTCGGAAGAGATTGTAGGTGTTCCATTTTTAAAGTGTCTACCGTTTCATTTTCCCTTAATACTTGTGCGTAGTGGCGGAGTTCGAGGAACAGGAACGGGACGCAAAGCTTGCCGCGATGGACGTAGGTCTAGTTCCGGGTTCGGTGTGTTAAATTTGGCTAACGGCTTACTTGTTCATGAACATAGCCACGAAACGCGCAGTCACCTTCCGCTCTTTCACCGGCCAGCGACCTAGAAGACAACCCCTTCGATGCTGAATTTAACGGCCATTACGACGATGACGACATTGATGATGGGCTCGACTTCTCGACCCCTGCTGATGGCGAATCCAACAACTTTGCTGTTCTCAACTCGTCTCTCCCACTTCCCGATCAATTACCGGAACAGCATCACCTTACATCCTATGCAAGCGCGAAACGGACATGGCCGGCGAAAGAGAAGAAGCAGCACCGCACGAAATGGCACTTTGGGATACGCAGTCGGTCACCGCCTATGGAAGTCATGCTGGAGATATACCGAACGCTGAAAACCCTCGGCATGGAATGGAAGGAGAAGCGGAACCTGGGCGGGCTTGGCGGCGTCATTCGATCGCGGCAACGTTCTGGCACGAATGGCGTCAAGATCGAGCGAGCGAGGCAGTTCGACGGAGAGGAATCGGTAGATCTACGAGCCGCTTCGAGCATCTACTTTGTCGAGACGCGTGCGCGAGTTCAAGATGTGGTGGTGAGTCCCTTCTTTTCGACCACTATGTCACAGGCGTTCATTGCTCGTTATGTAGGTGCTTATGAACCTGCAACTGTATATGGTGGACTCGATAAACTACCTTGTTGATTTCCATCATAAGAAGACATATAAAGCGTCGAATGAATCAGACGCTGGCAAATTCGACATGGCGAATCCCGACACAGTGATCCCCGATTCGAGCTCGGACGGGCGGTCCATCAAGGACAAAGACTCACATGCGATCAAGGAGGACGAAGTCGTGTCGCCCTTTGTATTTATGGACGTCGCATGCCGACTCATCCTCGAACTCGCTGGCGGGGGAGATTGAGCAGGTGGAGAGACGCGTTGATAGAGATATACCATCTAGCCATGTTGGGTATGTGTCATTGCATCCCCCCATGGTGCTGGTCTACATGGTTTGTAGATTTTGCTTTCGTCGTCATCGTTGTTGTTCTTTTGATGCCCCCCCATGCATACTTTTTTTTTTCTCTCTCTCTCAGCTCTTCTGTTGCCCGTCGTCTCACGAGTTCCAGTTGTACAGTCATGTTTCTCACTAGCTAACTATATGTAGTATGTGTAGTGATAGATATCTGTCTCTTTTTCTTGCTTGTTTGTTTTGCAGCTTGTGCTCTCCTTTTACTCGACCGCTCGCTGCTGTATGCTGAGGGGCTGCTCTTACTACATATGCATCTTTCCCATGACGAGAGGCCATCTGCACAAAGCAACTGGAGTGAGATTCTACGGTGTTCGACAGTGTGCACTGGCCCTCTCATTGGCTCCCTCTCAGCAAGCGCAAAAGGTCGACCCTATCTCGATCATCAAGTGACGATGCCTCGTGTGACTGTAATCTCGGTGCCAGATGCTATCATAGGTGGTGCGGACCAAATCTTTTGAAACAATCTATCAGCGCTGCCGTCGCATTCGCTTCCTGTCCCGAGCTGGCCGGATAATACGTCACGATGTCGTGCGACAAGCTGTTCGGCGCAGGCCTCTGAGCAGCGCTCAGCATCGTCGCACGACAGTCAGCCCCCCGGGCGGGTCCTTTGACATCCGTCGAGTGTTCCAATGGAGGAATCGCAGTATCTCCTTTATCGACATAGGATCCCTTGTACGAAGAAATCGACGAGTGACTCGCCTTGTTCGGACTCCGTAGGGTGTCATCGTGGGATGCATTCATGGGGCCACATGCCTCCACCAAACCATGTGGTACCGTTTGATGCGCTGTGTGTCGTCGGCGTATCCCCATACTATCACTTACACCGTTGTCGGCACCCCCACCCATTCGGCAGTCACAGAAATGTCACCATATGTCACTGCTGTCACACGGATTCCGTGGTGAGAATTGTGACTCCACTTCGGCAGTTGTGACAACTTGGGTGACAAATGAGCGTGACTGCCGTTCAACCCAGCATTTTTTGTGATCTCAACAACTATATTGATGCTTCAAGCTATCAGAGTATCCGAGTGGTATAAAATAAATTTTATACTAGTCAATGTTGTGTGTAGTTGAGCGGTGGGTGGTAAAAAACCAAAGTGCCGAATGGGTGGGGGTGCCGACAACGGTGTAAGTGATAGTAGGTATGACTGTGGTGGGCCACGGCGCATGCGGGCCGCCCATATGATACGGTCGCGGATCCCAATTTGGCTCGCTGATATGAACTAGACATTACGTAACTAGCGATGACGGTCCAGTGACTCTGAGTCCAGGATGGGCGGACCCAAGCCCGTGGAGACTCCTTCAGAAACAAGCTATCCAGACCGCAGTATTAGGGCGATGGCCTACAGCCCCTTTGGAGCCTTGAAGCTGAAGCGTCGGTTCAAATCCTCATGGATGCAACCGAAGAAGTACATACTGGACCAGGTTGAACCGTCGGCTTCTGCATCGCCGCCGCCCTTGCTGGAAAAACGCTTACCTTTCTCCCAAGGGGCAAGTATTTTATCTCGATATCTTTGAGATCATTATATCACGATTGAATTCTAGGTGCGATAACAGCTGTTTTAAAGCGGCTCCAAGCACTGGAATATTAGTACTATGACACGAAAGGTCCCACTTTATGTAAGTTTGAATACAATGTATCATATCTGTGGTTCTAGCAGCATTCCCAGGGGGCAACCGCAAAGTCAAGTGCATCTATATATGTAGTTGACAAATTTCCCTAGAGCCAGAACAGTTTTCACCCGTCGAGCACGCGTTCTGTGTAAGAACCGAGCCACCCCTCTGAGACCATCCTTGCCCACTGACCTTGACACCACAGATGCCCCTTGGCACATCTTCGTCTGTCCCTCAGGACTACAGTGCCATAGCCCACTCGGTGGGTAGTCACATCGACTCGGCAGGGCATGCATCAGCGACCGACGATGACTTCAGTGATGGCGAACAACCGTACGCTCGCAGGCTCGTCCCTACGGTCCCGGTTGCTTGCATAGGTGCTGCACCAACTCGAACGTCCGAGACCACACCGTTGCTCGCTCCCCCAGTCCCTCGCATCATCGAGGATGTGGATGGGAAAAGCTTTAGGGTCATCTTCTGGGAAGAGGTAAAGACGTTGCTCATATATTCCTTGCCTGTCTTCGGGTCAGTCATTTGTTCGGATCTCTCTCTTTTTTCCCTTCCTCTAAATGTCTTGCAGAACGTACATCTTCGAATACAGCATGACCATAACTTCTGTAGTCGCTGTCGGGCACATCTCCACTATTGCCCTTGCAGCGGCTTCTCTGGCCTTCATGACTGCCAGCGTCACCGGATTCAGTATCATCCAGGGAATGGTTAATACATTGGATACCGTGCTCCCTGCTGCGTGGACTTCTGATCAGCCCCAACTCGTTGGTCTTTGGACCCAGCGCATGAGTAAGCTCTGAGTGTAATTAATAGACACGTGATTGATCTCAAACTCAGCCGTTCTGGTTTCCATCATTCTAGTTGTAAGTTCATCCATAGCCAATCATATTTTTCTTAATTTTCCATAGCCCGTGATTGCTCTTTGGTTACACGCCGAGTCTATTTTATTGGCGTTGAGACAAGACCCCGAGGTTGCAAGGCTTGCTGGTATATATTTGGGATGGGTATGCTTGGGACTGCCTGCTTACTCGTTCAATTACATTTCGAGGTACTGTACGCTATTTCACAGCTCATAAACCGCTAATGACCACATGACTAGGCGGTACTTCCAAGCACAGGGTAAGCTGCCATTGAAATAAAAAGCCCATTAAGTGCTCATGCTTTGTGTTTATAGGTTTGTTCATGGTACCTGCCCGCATCGCCTTTGTTGTTGCCCCAATCAATGTGCTCCTGAACTATCTTCTGGGTATGTCTATCTAGCTGATGTTGATCGTCCCACGGACTCAAGTTGTGATGACGCACAGTCTGGGGACCCAAGTCGATCCGCCTGGGCTTCATCGGTGCCCCGATCGCTACTTCGATTTCATATAACCTGATATCCATTTTATCCGTCATCTACGGTATCTATTTTGTTCCTAGGACCGCTTGGCACCCACTTTCAGCCAAGGCGTTCACTCACCTTGGCCTCTTGGCTAAACTAAGTGCTGGCAGTGTCGGTAAGCAAGGTTCCTGCTCCTAGTTCGAATCTGTTTCATCTGATATTTTCCAGGACAAGTTGCATCTACATGGTGGTCATGGGAGTTAATTGGGTGTGCGTGTTTTGTCTCTTCTGTTCCTGACGTGTGTACTGATAGGGGTGTACAGTATCCGCAAGTTTGTAGGTATAGGACCGCGTCTCTTGTCATATGTTCTGATTTTTCTTCCAGCCTTGGACCTGTATATCTAGCAGTCCATTCTATTCTCGTCCCGACTTGTAATGCTTTCTTCCAAATCCCGAACGCTCTTGGCGCGTCAACCTCAGTTCGGTGAGCGTTTCGTTTGACTTGGGCGCAAGGGGCTCCGTCTTATCTGGCTCTTAATTTAGGATTGGAAATTTATTGGGCGAGCAGAACGCCAAGCGTGCGGCAGTCGTCGTCGAAGCATCTCTTCTACTTGATCTTGCTATCGCGACCTTCTTCAGGTTAGCACGTTAGCTAATTACGGAAGTGTTACAGGCTGAAACTCATTCAATACGTTTCCTTTCCACAGCTGTACAGTTGTCATCTTCCGACATTCTTGGGGCTACCTATTCAACAATGATCCTGGTATGTTTGGGTAATTAAATAAAGGATGTCACTGGTTATGTCTGATATGGTACCATTTTTCCATTCAGAGGTCGTCCAACAAGTTGCGGATCTGCTGCCGCTGATCGCTTTCGTGCACCTATTTGATGACATTGCAGCGGTAGTCGCTGGGGTACTGAGGGCTCAGGGGAAACAGGCAAGTCTTTTTTTGAGAGGGTCGCATTACCCATGAGACACTTATTTATTTTACCGGAATCACGGTAGGTCTTGGGTGCCATGCTTAATGTCGGGTAAGTTGTCATGGTACACCGGGCGCAGGCCTCTGCTCATATTCATCCTTTCTCCATGACAGTGCCCACTATACCATTGGAATCCCCGTTGGAATTTGGCTGGCGTTTAGAATGGACTTGAAGCTTTTTGGTTTATGGAGTGGTCTTGGACTTGCCACTGGACTCGCTGCAGTGGTCGGGTTGTACCTGTGCCTCACTACTGATTGGGATGCGGAGGTGGCCAAAGCCGTAGAGCGTTTGGCTGTTGACAAGCAGCCGATTGACGAAGAAGAACATGGTTATTGACGAACACTTGTAAGATCTCGTTTTCATGACTGATATGATGTATACTTTCTTGCATTATTTCCCGTTTTCCGACTCGTTGACTTGACTGACTGTGGTATTTTTTGTAACGTGGAACATATCGTCTTTTTCTTTGTGTTTACAGTAATTGCAGCGTTTCTCATGTTTTATCTCTTGTATGTATGTACATAGATATCTTCCGTCCTGTGACACTACTGTAGCCAGGTCCTCATACCTTTAGACATCTTATAGACTGCTTTACGGTATTTTCGGGGAAGCTGAGCAACGTATCAATGCCCGATAAGAAATCCAGATAGGGCCAGCCAAGAGAACGCAATCGCATCACCATGGCTACACATGTACGGTTGTTGTGAAGTACCCGCATCCGATTAATGATGTAATTCATTTAGAGCTGAGGGTATGGGTGCTACTATTCCATAATCATCAACCAAGAGGACATGACTAGTATGCGCCTGATCAACATCAAAGTATCTCTTGAGAGGGAGCGAGTAATGAGTAGAGAGGGGGGAGGGACAGTCGTCACTCACTCATTTGCGCATAGTACATTATCAAAGCATCAGTCGAGTTCGACAGCGCATATTGATGCACGCGGACATTCCTCCTTCTGTCCTTGCGCTGCTCAAATCATGTCGTTGGCCGCTGATCGGAGGACAGAGCTTGTTTCCTTATGGGTCGCCGGATATGAATATGCTGGTGTTGCATGAGGAGTAGTCTCGGTCCAGACGTTATAGTCACGCCTGCATAACATAGGGGCTGCTATGGGGTGCAGCGATGTGGGGGAACAACCGCATATCTTGTCACAAGGGTCGTCTTGAATGTGAGTCCATACCTCGCGTTCAGTATTTGATGGTTGGATTAGTCTCCATCGCAAACTGAGATGAGCGCTGAGATGAACATTGGATGGAAGGACGGGGGTTAGGTATCTTGGGTTCGTCCCTGTTCGTTTGACCATCTTCACTGTCACGATGTCCGCTGGAAGACGTTTCACGATGGCTAATCGTAACATTTTTCAAGGGACCAATATATGTTTCCAGGGTGCTTAAGTAGCCTCATCGAAATGTCTTTGCATTAGACTTGCTTCTCAATGAAAGAACTAAACACTCAGCTAACACCTTACATCAGGATCGACGCTAGATGTCGAATGACATAACTACCACTGCTTAGCGCTCAGCCGCGATGGCGGGTAGTCTGTTGTCATGTCAATACAATGCTGCAAGATCGACAAACAAGACAACGGGTCGCAGGTCTGTGTTGTATTAAGGTACCTGTAAAACAGAACCAGCCCTATCGACCTAATTGGCTGGAGATGTGTCGTTCCTTCCCTGGTCAACACAGGATTGCTTCCAAACAAAGTCGCCAGGACTCATCTTCATGGACAAGAAACGCCAGCATGAAGTGAAGAACCGAGGTAAAGATCATCGATAGACCACGCCTTACATGCACGCTTTTTTTTTAGTCTATAACCCCAAGATGGTCTTCCTTTATCGTTCCAATGGCAAACTATCGAGGCAGTTGCATCAAAAGAGCCTGTAAGGACACAGTGGACGTACGATTTCTGTGGCATCGACACGGGTACCAACAATCTTTAGTCGTACACGAGTATTTTTTTCGATGATCTAGTTGAAACACAAGAAGTCTCCGTTAATACGAAGGCATGCAAGACTGGCCTACCTGGTCATCTGATGCAAACGAAGGGGGGTTGGAATTAGGGTCAAATTTCATGTCCGGATGGATGAGCTACAAAACTGCATTAAGCAGGCGCTGGGGTGGTTGTCTGCGAGTACACACACCTGATGCGAGACGAAGACTTGAAGTGGTCCCACGTCCGCGAAGAATCCCATCTGATACACAATTCAGTACACACTGTAAACACGCAGCGGAAGCCAGTTAATAGACGCACCTTGTTCACGTTGTTTACGACGCCATCCACGACTTCGCCTTTGAATGGCTTGAATACGATCGCGCGGTAGCGCGTGACGAACTCTGCTTGACCAGTCCCACTGACGACCATGCCTCTTCCAATGTCCAGGATCGAAACGACGGCGATGATATATCCATATTGGCCAGAGCAGGTACCTTCAACGTCCGCGTATAGTTTGGACTCCAAGAACTGGAGCATGCGCGGGCCGAAATAGGACGGGTGGAGGAGGATCGTGTGAGTGAGTTCTTTCTGTACAGGTGTCAGTCATTCTTCGACACATATTCGACGGAATACTTACAATGAAGAACATGGTGGGACCACTGGCGTCTTTGACCCCGCTTCTTTGGCGAGATATCTGACCCGTGGGAATGTTTGCTCAAATTCAGGGGTTGCGTCGAGCGTCATCTGGCAGCAGAAGCCTGGTTCATGACACCATGGTTGACCATTCACGCAGCCTTCCAGAACAGACCGCGTTGAGGAGAGCAGCCGGGATAACTATCTTCGACTCCCGAGGACAGAGTATAGAGTTTGGCTCGTTGCTCAAGAAGCAGCCGGCTATTGTTGTCTTCATACGTGTGTGATGTCGTTCCTATTCTATTTCTTGACTCATGCCACGGACTGTGCCAGGGCATTTCTTTTGTGGGGTTGGTATAACAGAAATAGTTTTGCACTGAAACCTATATTGAATCACCTTCATCCCATAGAGTTGCCAGGTACGTGCGTTGACCTTGGAGCGTTTTCGAATGCCCATTTCGCAGCAATACGTCACTCAACTGTCCTCTGTCCGTGAGGACGCACTCTCGAAAGCAAACCGTCAAATAATCATAGTCGGATGCGGGTCCTACGAGCCCATTGATAGCTACAAAGGTGACAGCGGAACGCTTCCCGTACTGAGACACCTCATACTGACTCGGGCTGTGGAAGAAATAACATCGTGTGCGTTTCCTATATATGCAGACCCGAAGAGAGAGCTGTATCACGCACTCGGCATGACCACTGAGACACTTGCTCGTACCCCCGCCAACGAAGAACGTCGGTCGTACTTGAGCAAGGGTATCCTGGTGAATGTGTTGGGCAGCATTTGGGTGAGTTTATCGCTACCATGATGAGCGATGCCCCACATATAGATCTGCCCACTTGCATATAGTCGGGTCCATTGAAGAACCCATTGCTCATCGGGAAGCAAGGGAACATATCGCAACTAGGTGGTGAGTTCGTCTTTGATTCAGGTGAGCTGAGGTCCGGGTATGCGCAGCAATCTGAGATGGTTGACTTGCATTAGACCTTACTTGTACTTTTGTCTATCGCATGAAGCACACGGAGGACCGTAAGTATGCACCCTTATACAGCTACAGATCCAGCTTTCCCCTTTTGAATAGATGCGGAAATTTCAGAGTTGTTACAAGTGGCCGGAGTCGAGTATCCATGATTATGCACCCGCGGGTATTCTTCGTAGATACGACAATTACTGTACACTACTGGCTATCTGACACCATTATCAAGTATCCCCCCAGCTGTTCTTCCGACTGCAGGTGGTCACCAGAACAAAGTCGTCATGGACGGCAGGCACCTTATTTACGAGCACGCAATATAACTGTAACCACTAAATCAACAGTAAGTTTAGATTAGTAGTCTGCGTGGATGTCGAAAAAAGTGTCTACAATTTCCACGCGCAGTGACCTTGTAAACAAGGTGATGGCTCATCGTCAATGTGCCGTGCGCAGCGGGGCATTCGTCACTGGCGTCGCGACTCGTCATCATCATTGTTGAAACGTTGAACGTTGATGTACCAGGTGCGCAGGCGTGAATGTTGTCGCCGTCATCGTTGTCAGTTATACCAGGTGAGTGGGCGTGAATATCGTCATCGTCGTCATAATCATAGACATGATGGTTGACAGGCGAGGTGGTTGAGGTAGTTGAGTGGGTCCCGTGTACGATCGAAGGCATTGGGGCATTAGTGACGAGCGGTAGCGTCAAATTCATAGACGCGAAGTGTTGATGGTGGTGTGTCCATCCGTTCGCGCGGATGGCGATAGTGGTCCGTCGTCAGTGGTTGGTCCCTTGTGTCGTCGTCATCGTCCTAGACGCGGTGGTCACGGTGGTGGTCGAGTGGGTCCGTGAGGTCGTAGCGGCTGGTCGTGGTAGTCGAGGCATGTAGTTTTAGTCAAGGCATGTAGTTTTAGTCGAGGCATGTAGTTTTAGTCGAGGCATGTAGTTTTAGTCGAGGTCGAGTGTCACATGAGGTAGTGCGTGGGTGTACGTGAACGGGCGTGTCCCCATTGTCGTAGGGCTGGATTTTGTGGGGTTGTTGTTATCGTCGTCGTCCTTCGTCGGCAGTGGTGGCTGTGGGGTCGCTGTTCCCAGAGCCGGCGTTGGCGGTGGTGGGTCATTGGGGTTGGTAATGGTGGGGTCGTCGTCGTTGTCGCGCAGGTGGTGGTAGCGGTGGTGGTTGGCATTGGCGTCGTCGTCTGATGGTGGTGGGTCATCGGCGTTGCCAGTGGTCATGGTGATTACTGTGGTCACGTTGGTCGTCGCCATTGCGCTGGTGGTGGTGATGGACTTTAATAAGGCGTAGGCGAGGACGGTACAACGAGCAGCAGAACATCAACTCGAGCGAGTCGACGGTTTGCGGCTGGTCGGAGATAGTCAGCGCGTGCATCGGGACAAGTGATCGCGACCGACTCACCTGTATCACCTGGGCAACCCACCAAACTCCCAAGTCATTGGACCTAAACAGAAGAGTTAAAGTCGAAGCCACATTGCAAGTCAGGACTTACCTTGGGCGCAGTAACACAACACGATCACAACAATTGAAGGTGAGGTGGTTGGTGAGAGTGCGTGAATAGTGTCCCCATTGTCATAGGCGAGGTTGAGGTGGTCGATGAGTGCGCGTGAATCGTTGCGTATCCGCATTGTCACTGAGCTGTACGTTGTTGTCGAGCTGCCTGTGTGTGATTGTTTAACGTTTAACTTTACATAACTCGGGAAGTGCCGGCGCCAGCCGGCAACTACTACCTTGCTTGGAACTTTGAAGAGCCGAACAACCACTACTACAAACTAAGCGCAGACAAATATGTCTTCAGTACCAATCACCAGCAGCTACTCTTCCAAACGCGAAGGCGTCAGTTTCCTATGACAGTGGCTGATGCCTTTACGGACTACCGCTCCTAAGGGCAAACAATCGCCAACGTCATAGTAGATATCGCGACACCGCCTACAGGTTGGTCGACCCAGGGTCTCTTCGCCCATGCTTTCTGGCGGAAGTTAACAGCAGTCACAGGTGGTCTGAGTCTATTCAACTTATATGTTGCGCTCTCGCGAAGCTCGGGGCGGTCTAGCATCAGACTATTGTGCGATTTCGACATCAAAGTATTCCAAGCAGGGCACTGTGCAGAACTATTGGCGGAGAACGATAGACTCGAGCAACTGAACGAGGTTACTTTGCGGGAGTGGAAGAGCACAGGACGTGATACAAGAAGTGTTCAGCAATGAAGTAGCTAACTTACGAACCAGTTACTAGGTTACTAGTTATACTCGTATTTGTTCTGTATTTGGCCGACACGACAGGGGTTGCAGTTCTCACGAATATTGGGTTGAGATTGACCTTGCCAAGCAAGGTAATTACGATCATGACACTGTGCTCATAAGTTGATTACCAAACAACACCGCGCTGCAGCCACACAGGGGTGTTCCAAGATTGCGACCCGCACCCGCACCCTTACTCATGACCCGCCACGGGTTGCTGGACCCTTGTTGAACACTAGATGAAACTAAGCATAAAAAGCAGCTATTTTGTACTGATACATGCATCATGCATGGGTGACTTACTAGAGAATAAGATGCTGTACTACACATTACAAAACATGAGTGCAACGTCGAGTCGAAGATAGCTAATCTTGAGACGCCGTTGCACGCGAGAAGGAACTTCGATTCAAGTCAAGTGTGACAGAGCACAACAGTGGGATTCAAAAAGAAGCACGAGGAAACTAGTGTACATAACGACGAGATATAAGTACAAAATATGACCGATCACTTGTTGGCTTGATCGCGAGGCGACGTGTAAGCCATTAAATATCCAGAATGAATGCACGAGCCAGGGAACCAACAGACGCCAGCCAGGAGACGCAGACCAAAACCCGAGACAACAAACGACGCTCACGGTACTCTTACAATGAGATACAGGAGTTATCAAACCAGAGTATAAATATGCACGTTGAGAGTGTAAAAACTCTTCATGGTTGTTTGTCAGAGGACGCCTCGTATACTTTACACGTGTCTCCCCGGTGAGCGTATCTTTTCGAGGGCCTCTTCGCCATCAAAAACAGCGGCAGTTTCCTCCAATGTTCTATTCTTGATCTCAACGAGGAAGAACCACAAGAACACGAATTCGACCACCAACCAGCAGACATAGACCAGCTACGTTTAGGATGAGTTTGACAAAACACAGACGCACCAGTATAACAGACTTACATAGTACTTCCACCCGAGAGCATCGAGAGCAAAAGGATTTAAATACTGGTTTGAAATGACAGCGAGGACAATGACACAGCCGCAGACGGTAAGGCCTTTCGAGCGGAGATGGTAAGGAAGGATTTCGATGGTGTACGAATAAATTAGAGGAGTAAATGCAATATCGTACGCAGCAAAGAAGAGGAATACAAAGACAACAAAGGCGTGACCTGCAGCTGGAACACCATATTCAGAGTACTGAGCGAAACAGACAGCCTGGGCCGTGTAGAATGGAATCATCAAGCCGACAGAAGCCAAAAAGAGGAATCGACGGCCAAGCCTGTTGACTAAGATGGCAGCTAAAACCGCCCAGAACAGATTCCAGAGTTGCAGGAGACCGTTCAGCAGTAGCTGAGTGCTTGCTTCCGTGATACCGATTTGATTCAAAACCTTGTAAAGATAGAACGTAACGGGACCATTTCCAGACCATTGGCAGAAAATTGCCAATGCGACAATGATACACATGCGTTTACGGTTGCCGGGTGTGGCAACGAAGGCCTTCCAACCAACGTTGGCAGCAACTAGAGAGAAATCATGAGCACACAAAGTCACGATAATACTTGATGAATCGTACCTTCGGAGTCGAATTTGATGTCGGCCTTGATTTGCTCAAATTCGAATTGGACAAGGGGGTCCTGCCTTTCCGCCTATTGGATAAGCACCTTGAACATACGACGTATACTTACTTATTACTGTCAGCGTGGTAGTAGGCCAGTATCCCAAGTGCTTCAGCCTCTTTTCCCTTGCTGACCAACCAACGCGGAGACTCGGGGGCGAAGAGGACAAGTACAAATTGCAACATGGCTGGAATTCCCTGAAACAAGGACGGGAGACGCCATGCCCATGTGTTGTTGATCTTGAATGTACCATATGTAGTCCAAGCGGCACTGAAGGACCATCGATATGCATCAAACAAAAGGCGTAGCAAATCTACTCACATGAGTGAGCCAGAGTAGAAAAGGGAGTTGTACAGGGACGTCAGTTGGGCGCGGTGTTCAGGATATGCTAGTTCGGTGACTAGCATGGGGGAAGGATTTCCTTGAGTCGATGGTTGGTATCCAGGAATTACAAAACCGCCGCAAAAACCTCACCGGCAATGGCTAAGCCAAAACCGACCAAGGACCTAGCTGCGATGAACATACGCACGGACTGTGATGCGGTCTGTAGCGCGGTCCCTGCAAGCATGATCACCGCACCGACGAACACTGTCTCCCGACGACCAATGCCATCAGAGAGGTACGGAGCGAAGGGGTAACCGACCAAAAGTCCAATGCTCTAGGATCACCAATGGGCAATCAGAAATCATGGTTGACGATGATAAAGAGGACCACCTACCTGGATGGCGTTCAGAATGCCGAGCATTCCATTCGACGGGTAATTAAAGGCCAATTGCCACTGAGGGAGGGATTGGAAAGTGTTCATCATACTACCATCATAGCCAAAAGTAGAGGAAGTAATCAAGCTGGAGGGCTGTGGTAAATAATGAATTACTATTGTGAGGCCACACAAGTGACCCACAAGAGAACAATCCAGGTATTGAGTAGGACGATCCTGTTAAACACTCTGGTCAGGAACTGTACATGGTTGGCGACAGGACGCCTAGGCTGACCGCTTATTATTGTACCACTTCCTCTTGGGATCGAGGAGGTGTGCGAAGGACGCATCTTGGACGGCGCCAGGAGCAACAAGCCCACCGCCCATGTCGACTGGTCACTAAGAGAAGAAGAAAATGGGTGGGAAGCGAAAGGAAAGCTGTATAAGTAATATAATAGGCCATCGGCACCTGGAAAAGAACGCGACAGAGGAGATGAGCTTGTCCCAACCTATGCTGTACAACAACAACTTCGGCAGTCATGAGTAAGACTCCGTCATCACGTGGAGCCTCGTGAAGTGGTATTCCCTGGAGGCGATGTGAGCCGTTGCTGTAGATTCGTTGCAATGAAATGCGGTAATTATCTTGCGCCGTTCACGGTGCTGATGCCATAAGTTTAGGGCTCCGTGAAAAGCTTCAATGTTATTATATTACTAATAGGGAGGCTGAAGGTGGAGTAACCACCAATGTAGAAAACTCTGGCTCAGGTGCGTGGATGATCACTGGATATGGCACATTCTTCGAGCGCTTGAGTTATTCTTAGTACAGTCGTTCGATTGCCCGGCTATTATTTGGGCCATCGTTCATCTGATGGCCACGGCGAACGGGTACTTAGTTTGTTCCATGAACTATCGATTACGTATACTAACGTTCCCAACGCTATGGCATATCAAGCTGGCTACCTCACGATGGCATGTTCGCTATCCCCCATGTCCACGCAGCCTGAGCTAGATAACGTCAAATCCGACCCAGCGAATGTGGATGATCTGGGGGGTTCAGATCTCAAGTTAAGCAGTTCAAATGGTCAAAACAGGGGCGAGGAGACCTTGATCGCTCCGGTGGATAAGGATGAACCACAGGTTACCAGGAAGGAGCTCTGGAGCTATTACTGTGAGTGTTCAATGCTATACGCCCAGAAAGAGAGTCATGCCTGTGACGTTTAGTGTACTACAATGGGGACTGCGTAAGCTGGTGCAGCTTCCTTGATGTGAAATGCTAATGATGAACCAGGGTATGGGACCTTGTTTTTACACCCAAATACTGTTCCAGGCGCTCGCAACCGCAGCTGGTTACGACCCGAATGCAGGCCCAGGCTCGTCTTGCACCGCGCCAAATGCATCTGGCCAGTGTGTCCTGTCATGGGGCTCAGGGTCAAAGTCAGTGACGAGTATTATCCTTGTCTCCAATGGCGTAAGCTTTGCCATCATGACCGCCATTTTCACTACCGTTGGTTCGGTTGGTGACTATGGAACATTCGGGCGATGGTTTCTTCTTCTTGCCACCGTAATTTGTTGGGCAGCACAGTATGCCTGCATGGCGCTTACATGTACGCCTTCCGCGTTAAGTGACCTCGTCGCGACTCAAGTACCCCAATAGCCCCAAGGCGCTGGAAATTTGCGATGACTCTGTATATCATTAGTTTCGTCTCTTATGGGGCAACTATTGTTTTCTATACTGCGGCTTTCCCTCGCCTTGCACGCAATACACCATACTCACGGCAACTCTGCGAAAGGTATGAAAGAGGTGAGATACCAGTGGAAGAGTACGAGAGAGAGCAGTCCTTGGAGAAGAACAGGATCAGCAACATCAGTACGGTTAGTTCGTTACTGATCCGGGTTTTGTTGGAATTTCTACCCTGTCTTCCCAGGTGCACAATAACATCGGTTACATTGCCACCTACGCTCTCAATCTCGCCATCTTACTTCCTCCTGCCACCGCCAATAGTCCTTTGGTCGGAAATTATATTCTCGCACTGTTAGTCTCTACTGCTTGGAATATTACCATTGCTGATTTCCAGAACAGTGATACCACGTATTGGGTACTTCTTGGAATATGGTGGTGTACGTGGCAATTCAATCGTGCATGTATTTGACGCATAAACTGTATAAGTTATCTTCCAATTGCCACGACCTGGGCCAGCCTTGCCTAAAGGTGAACAGTTCTACACAATTGGATGGAAACAGGTAACGCTCCGAATAATAAACTATTGGATCAGCGTTGCTGAGGTGGTTTATTCTCGAGATTTGGGTCGCCCTTAAAACTTACAAACATCTCCCCCATACCTTCATATACCTCTTTGCATTTTTCCTACTTGCGGACGTCAGTTTTCTATTCCTGCCGCTGGAATGTTGCTCATGGCGATCTTTGTCACCCACAGGGGCTCAATACCTCTCTGACCCTTGTTTTAATCTGCCAGAATGAAAAGTTTGGCTTTTCTTTCCTGACATCGACTTATCTTGGATTATTGCAAGGTGTCACATGCACAATTGGCACCTTTGTATTTTGGTATATCCAACGGTACTGGAAGATCAGCACGAAGAAGATGGTAGATGCTTCTCAGTAATTTCTGCAGAACAGTTGCTCACTTTTTGCCCAGTTCATTGTTATTAATGTTATGACGATTTCAATACCTCTATGGGGTATGGTTGGAATTTGGACCAATAAGTTTGGGTGAGCTGCAACATAATTATTTGTGTTTTCATGTCCAATGTGTGCATGACCAGTTTTCACAATGCTTGGGAGTTCTGGTAGGTTGGAAGTCTGGCATGTCAGTGAATAAGGCTCAGCTTACATTGCTTAGGGCATACAATTTTGTCACGGGCCTCTTCCTAGCCCCTTACTTTGCTTACTCACAAACAATGATG